>ML111332.1:0-44446 GCA_003697995.1 Taxidea taxus jeffersonii
AGCCCAACACAGGACTTGATCCCAGAACCCTGGGATTGTGACCTGATCCAAAGTCAGATGCCTGATAACTAAGCTACCAAGGCACCCCAGGAAAGGCATATTTAAGAGATATGTACATAGACTCAGATCTGACCAGACAGCTTGAAGATATAAGGTTGACTTTGTGCAGCCACTCCAGCCCCTTGGAAATAGCAGTCTCACCCTTTGTTTGCAAGGTTCCTAGCAGCCTTATCAGGTGAGTAAAGAAGCCCACATCTAGAAGGGCAAGTGCAAGATCCTCAGGATATTTTGGAGAGTGCATGAAGTAAAGACTTAACCCAACTCTGGATTGCAGGCAGAGTCTGATGGGAAGTATTTGACTGGACTTCTGGCCTTAAGAAGCTGTTCAAATTCAATATGAGAAAGGGAAGGCAAGATGGTGGCAGAGTATCGGACCTCATTTTATCTGGTCCCTTGAGTTTAGCTGGATTTTATGAAACCATTCTGAAAACAGACAAATTCAGCCTGAGATGTAAGATAATATATCTGGAACTTGAGAGAGTGACAAACCATATGAGACTCTTGACTCTGGGAAACAAACTGAGTATTGTGGAAAGAAGGGTTGGTGGGTGAATGGGGTAACTGGGACGTGGGTATTAAGGAGGCCACATGATGTGAAGGGCACTGGGTGTTATACTGTACTGATGAATCAGTGAACATTATATCAAAAACGAGTGATGTACTATACCTTGGCTAATTGAATTTAAATTATATATACATACATGAATTTAAACACACATAAATGACTGTTTTTCTTGCAAGGTAGGAGTTGGCAAATCATGGATATGTGGGGAAATATCAGAAGATAAACAGAGGAGGGAGCCTCCATAAGCTGGCAACCAGAAAGTGATATACTACCAGAGCACAAAGTCAGAACCCTTTGAAATCTGCTCCAATGAGAGACATCCATTTATTAATGTGGCCACAGTGGATAAATAGGGCAGAATTCTAGGTGGGTTATTGTGGTGTCTGGATCCCATGAACACAGATAGATCAGAGTGCCTAATCCAATAGAGTGTCCAAGCATTCAGCCTTTGTAGGGGCAGCAGGAAACTACGGTCTCAGGGAACACCCTACTCTTGGCTTCTGTGATAATTTTACTTCAGTTGCCTTCTGTGCTGACTTCTTTTTCATCTTCCTTTGCTGCCTTTTTCTTGTGTGCCCTTGATTGGTGTTCATTCTTAGGCTCCATTCTCTTCTTCTCTCCATGGCCCTCATGGGGAAGCCCAACTATCCCTCAGTTTCAGAGAGCACCTTTCTGCTCTTACTCCTTCTCCCCTGAGCTCCTGACCCTGTGTACCTGCTTGGTGAGGAGACAGCTCCATCTGGAAGCTCACACCTTCAACAAGTAATGAATGGAAGATTCCTGTGTGCCAGTGGGGTACAAATAGAGAGGGTTTCTGAACACATTCCATTTTATTGTAGTTTCAGGGGTAAAAATCAGTGTTGCATAAATTGTGTAGAACACCCAGTACCCATTCCATCAAGTGCCCTCCCTAATTCCCAATACCCAGTTACCCCATGTCCAAACCACCTTCCCTCCAGCAACCCTCAGTTTGTTTCTACTTAAGAGTATCTTATGGTTTTTCTCCCTCTGTTTTCCTCTTATTTATTTTTCCTTCCCTTCTATGTTCATTGGTTTTGTTTCTTAAATTCCACATATGAGTGAAACCATGTGGTATTTGTTTTTCACCCAGTGGCTAATTTCAGTTAGCACAATACCCTCCAGTGCTATCCACATCATTGCAAGTGGCAAGATTTTGTTTTTCATGGTGACTGAGTAATATTCCATTATGTATATATAACAAATCTTCTTTATCCAAACCTCTAAAAGTTCTGATTTTGCACCTTGCTGCTTATAATATTTTAAGGTAGTCTCCTCAAGCAGACTTTCTCCCCTCCACTTTACCCTTGGCTATATTGCACACAACTCAAGTCTCCACACCTCCTCCCTTCTAAATGGTCATCCTTTTTCTACTTGTAGACTTGCAGCATTTATATTCTCACATCTCAAATTGATTTCACAAATCTTCAGAATGATTTGATAAGTATGTAGTTGTATTTGAGGGGGAGACAAACTTAACTCCTCCTCCAAGAACTTTATGATTCAATGCTGTGAACCTGGTGACAGGATGGATTTTGTTGCCCCCTTTCTAATAGAGCTACATGTCATTTTGGCAACAGGTAATTATTTGTGACACAGTTTCACCCTTTCCAGGATTAGGTTTCTTGTGGAAAGATGTACCAAACACAATATCTACCATTTTCTACACTTATATTTAAGCTCTGATAGATGGATTTAGAGTAGCATTTGCTCTAGTGCAGTGTTGCCCCACTTACCCCAAAAGTGTGATCTTTCATGGGTCGAATGACCCATGTCTTCATTAATATCAGTGTTTGTGTTTTCACGAATGGTGATTCTAAGTGACACATTTAACGTTGTAGTGGTTTAGTCTTTAAGTCTCACCATGAACTTCACTATAAATACATCCTAAATATTATTTTTTCATCTTGAAGGAAAACTAACCTGTTTTCCTTTAAAATATGGTTTCCAGGCTATAATGTCATGAAGGTCATTGAGAAAGCCTTCAGTCAATGGCCAGATGAACTTCATGGTGATTGGCCACCCAAATAAGGCCAAACGGGACAGCACCCTGATGATTGCTCAGGACATGACAGTGACATCACAAGAAGCCATATGATGCACAAGGGCTATTATAAAATCTCAACAACAACCCAGGCTGGACTGAGGAGAGAGATGATTCTTCAGCCACAACTCTTTCTGCTATTCCTCAAGGTCTCTGACCTTGCCCATGATAAGCACCCTGTCCACTCCTACCCTGGGCCTCTCACCAACACTCTGCACTCCACCTTCATCTTTGCACCTACCTTTGTGCCCCTCTGTGGTTCTGAGAGTCCTTGAACCCATACCCGGTGACTACTGGAGCTGTTTCCCACTGTGAGGGTGACCCAGTTGTTTGGGATCCCATTCTAATTTGGCATGTGGAAGTGCTGCACTGGGAATCAGAATAATGTGGATTCTCAGCCAGCTGGGCCCTACACCTCTGGGGGTCACAAATGGGCTCAGCACAGGAAACCTGATTCCACATCCTCCTGGAGAACTGGACATACTACTACTCTGGAGCCCTCCACCTTTACTCAGCAAAGGGCAAATGAATGTCCTGAACATTAAGCTGACCCATATGTGCACAATATGCACAATGTCTGCAGACACCTGGCAGAGAGATAATTTTAGGAAATAAGTCCTGGGAGAAGGAATCACCATATCACTGGATATTGTGGGAGTCCTTGGAACATAGGCCCTTGGTCCATGAGCAGCCTGACCCAGCTCATCAGTGGGCAAAATAATCCCCAGACATCAGGATGACCAGGAGGCAACATACCACAAACTCTTGAACACAGGAGAACACAGAGAAATTCAATTTCAACAACAAATCCCTCAGTCTGGGAGCCCTCTGAATCCACATGACAGTGGCCAGATTGACCCTGGGAAGAACACAGACCCACATACCACAAACTCACCAGCACAATGCATCACAACACAAGTGTGACCAAAGAACATGGCTCTCCCTGTACCAAGATACCATGAGTCCTGCATCCCAGCTCAGTATCGTGAAAGGACTTACCTGTACGGTAGGCTCACCATATGTCCTTGGACCTGAGACCAACAATTCAGTTTGCTAGACCAAGCAGGAACCTATATAATGGACTCAATATTGCCCTGGGACCTGGTGACCAATATCTCAGCTCTGCACTAGGCCAAGAAGGCAGCAGGGCAACAGATTAATCATGTGCCCTTGAACCTGGGCCCTTGGTCCATGAGTTTCCTGACCCAGCTCAGCAGTGGGCAAAATAATCAACAGAGTTCTGCACTAGGCCAAGCAGTCTTTTGGATGGCAGACTTCACTCTATGCCCTTGGACCTTCAGGACCAACAACTCAGTCTTCTACTAGGCCAGGGAAGCAAATTGACAGAGGGCTCACCATGTTCCTTTGGACCTGGAGACCAATAACACAGCTCTGTTCTTGTCCAAGCAAGCACCTTTACAGTGGGCTTACCACATTGCCTTAGACATGGATCCTTCCTTCTCCTAAAGGACAGAACTTGCCCTTGATCTCAAGAGATGAGACCAAACCTGCTCAGTACTACAATATTTCCACTGGACCCATGGCCACCTGCAAGTCTTCAAACCATGAATCCTTCATCCCAGCCTAACACTTGGCAAAATACCAACAAGACAGCAGCCTGAGCCAAGCCCTCTGAATGGGTGTCTTCCAACCCTGCATAGAAATGAGCATCCCAGTCCCCGGCTCCCTGAGATTGACATCAGCCTGAGGTCCTTGTACTGATATCTGTGCATTATTCATCTTTTGGGGAGTACTCTTCCTCAGAAGAAAATGACTCAATGCCCTGAAGATGAAATAGAACAGTAATATGAAGACTTTGTACTAAAACTCAGGGCATGTAATGAGGAGGTGAGATGGGAGGACGTTATTGAGAAGACTCAGGCCCTAAACACTGTGGAGTCATTGTATGAGATCCTCCAGTTGAAGGAGAGGTGCTCCAGCCTGGAGGAAGAAGTGGAGGTCTTAAAACAAAGACCAAGCAGTGCAGTGAGAGGCAGGCTCAGGTCCATGAGATGAAGAGGTTCTTCATTCAAATTACAGTCTTCCTGGAAGTTTCTCTCTCCCACGCAGTGGCCAAGGGGTGACACCTGTGCACCCACCCATGATGGCATAGAAGGGGAGTTGGGAATATGGTGGTCATTTCCACCACAGTAGAGGTGTGGAATGAATTTGAAAATTAGGTTAAATAGAAAATTTAAAAGCACTTCTGAATGAGTAATTTATGAGAAATAACCCCCAGGTGATTGTAATGTGCAGCCTTTCTTGCAGTCACTACTACCCCTTATGAGTCATCACTTTCTCATCATGCTGGGCAAGAGTCTGACAAAGTGTCAGTGAAGCATTAAGAGTTAACACTAACCCTTACCTGCCTGACACCATCAATAATTTCAAAAATATTGATTTCTAGAACCCAAGGACAGCTGCTGAGATCAGCACCATTCTTATTGAGGGACAAGAGAAGAGTATGTTGAGACACAGGTGTTTCTGGTACCTTAATTTTTCATTTTCTGAGATAAAGTTCCAGGATACTGCTTGCTAGGTTGTAAGGTTTATGTTTCATTTTTGTAGAACCTATCAAACTCTCTTACCTGAGTTCCATTTACATCCCCTCCAGAAATTTAGGAGAGCTGCCTCTTTCCAACATCTGATGTTTTCACTGTATTTTTTCTTTACTAGCTTTACTAACAGGTGTGTAGTAGTGATGACTCTGATGTTTTCATTAGCATTTCCCTCATGGCTAGTGATGCTGAACACTTTTCTTTTGTGCACATTTGCCATCTTCACATTCTCTTTCATATGTCTGTTCATGCATTTTTTAAACCTATATTCCTGTTGGATAGTTTGCTTTTTTCCCTGTTGAGTGTTGAGAGTTCTGTAGTGTCATTTACAAGTATCTTCTCCTACTCTATGGGTTGCCTCTTTGTTGTGTTGACTATTTCCTTTGCTGTACAGAAGCTTTTGAGCTTGATGAAGTCCCAATAGTTCATTTTCACTTTTGTTTCCTTTGCCTTTGGAGACATATCTTGAAAGAAGTTTCTGTGGCTGATATCAAAGAGGTTACTGCCTACCTTCTCCTCAAGGATTCTGATGGATTCCTGCCTCACGTTGAGTTCTTTTATCCATTTCGAGTTTATCTTTGTGTCTTGTGTGAGAGAATGGCCGAGTTTCATTCTTCTACACATAGCTGTTCAATTTTCCCAGCACCATTTATTGAAAAGACTGTATTTTCCCACTGGATATTTTTTCCTGCTTTGTCAAAGATTATGTGACCATAGAGTTGAGGGTTCATATATCTGGGCTCTCTATTCTGTTCCACATCTATGTGTCTGTTTTTGTGCCAGTACTATTCTGTCTTGGTGATCCCAGCTTTGTAGTAAAGCTTATAATCAGGCAATGTCATTGTTCCCAGTTTTTTTTTTCTTTTTCAATGTTTCCTTAGCAATTTTGGGTCTTGTCTGGTTCTATAGAAATTTTAGGAGAGTCCTTTCCTTATTCTTGGTAGATTTTTTTTTTTTTTTTTACCAGAAGTGTGGTTGGCAAATAGGTATTCCCAGTCTATAGCTTGTGTTTTTGTGATCCTAATGGAGCAAAATTTCTTAGTAGAGTAAAATCTTGCATTGCAGTAAAGTTCTGTTTATCAAGTGTTTTCTTTTATGATGTGTGATTTTGGTTTTATGGTTAATAACCCACTAATCTCTAGGTCCTGAACAACTTCTGTGCTCCTTTCATAAAAGTTTTATACTTTTATGCTTTACTTTGAATCAAAGTTGTCATAAACTGTGTTCACATTTGTATAATGGATGAAATTGAGGTATAAGTATTTTTGTTTGGTTTTGTTTGGTTTCTATACCAATGGATGTCCAATGGCTCTGATACATTTTGGTGAAAAGACTATTCTTCTCACTAAGTGTATTATTCACCTTTGTAAAAAATCAGTGAGTCATAGTGGAATAGATCTAGTTCAGGATCCTTTCTTCTCTACTATTGATCATTTTCTCCACCAACATTACATCTTCATATGGAATATACTTATTCTTCCTATTTCATTCTTCTTTTTTTTTTTATTTTTTAAAATTTCTTTTCAGTGTTCCAGAATTCACTGCTTATGCACCACACCCAGTGCTCCATGCAATATATGTGTTCCATAATACCCACCACCAGGCTCAGCCAACCCCCCACTCCCCTCCCCTCCAAAACCATAAGATTATTTTCCAGAGTCCATAGTCTCTCGTGGTTCATCTCCCCCTTCAATTTGCCCCAGCTCTGTTCTTCTCTCCATCTCCATCTTTTACTTTTTTTTAATTTAAATTGAAGTTATTTAATACATAATGAATGATTACTTTTGGGGTTAGCATTCAGTGATTCAGCAGTTGCACATTACACCCATTATATATACCACCTGTTCTTTATCCATCACATCTCGATCAACATCTGGGCTCTTTACTTATTTGGGCAACCATGAACACTGCTGCTATAAACATTGTGGTGCAGGTGCTAGTCAAACAATTAGATTTGTATACTTCAGATACGCATATAATAGTGCAATTGCTGGGTTTTAGGTTAGTTCTATCATCAACTTTTTGAGGAATCTTTATACTGAATTCCAGAGTGGCTGAACCAGTTTTCACTCCAACATATAAGATAAGAGTGTTACCCTATAGCTGCATCTACCAACATCTGTTGTTTCCTGACTTGTTAATTTTAGCCACTCTGATGAGTTTGAAGTGGTAACTCACTGTAGTTTTTATTTGGATTTCCCCCATAATAATTAATGTGGAACATTTTTTCATGTGTCTATTATCCATTTGTTTCATTTTCCTGGAAAAAGATCTGTTCATGTCTTCCAACCGTTTCTTCTTTTTTTTAAAGATTTTTTAAAATTTATTTATAAGAGAGAGAGAGAGAGCACAGGCAGACAGAGTGGCAGGCAGAGGCAGAGGGAGAAGCAGGCTCCCTGCCGAGCAAGGAGCCCGATGTGGGACTCGATCCCAGGACGCTGGGATCATGACCTGAGCAGAAGGCAGCTGCTTAACCAACTGAGCCACCCAGGAGTCCCGTTTCTTGATTGGATTTTTTTTTTTTTAGGTGTTGAGTTTGATATATTCTTTATAGATTTTGGATACTAGCCCTTTATCTCATAAGTCATTTGCAAATATCCTCTCCCATTCTGTGGGTTCCTTTTTAGTTATGTTGCTTGCTTCCCTGGCTGTGCAAAAGCTTTTTATCATGATGAAGTCCATATAGTTTGTTTTTGCTTTTGTTTCCCTTGCCTTTGGAGACATGTAAAAAGTAGTAAAAAGTTTTTGTGGGTGAGCCCAAAAAGTGGTTGTTGCCATGTTCTCTAGGATTCTGACGGATTACTGCCTCACATTTAGGTCTTTCATCTATTTTGAGTTTATCTTTGTGTATGGTGTATGAAAGTGGTCCAGTTTCATTCCTCAGAATTTCCCCAACACCACTTATTGAAGAGACTGCCTTCTTTCCATTGGATATTCTTTCCTGATTTGTTGAATATTAGTTTACCATAGAGTTGAGGGTCCATTTCAGGGTTCTCTATTCTGTTCCATGGATCTTAGTGTCTGTTTCTGGTTAAAACTGTACTGTCTTGATGATTTCGGCTTTGTAGTACACCTTAAAGTCCAGAATTGTGATGGCTTCAGTTTGGCTTTTTCAACATTCAACTTGTTTTTTGGGGTCTTTGGTTCCCATACAAATTTTGGGATTGTTTCTTCCAGCTCTGTGAAAACTGCTGATGGTATTTTGAAAGGGATTTCTTTGAATGTCTAGAATGATTTTGGGTAATACAGGTATTTTAATAATATTTGTTCTTCTAGGGTGCCTAGGTGGCTTAGTGGGTTAAAGCCTCTGCCTTCTACTCAGGTCATGACCCCAGGGTCCTGTGATCAAGTCCCACATCGGGCTCTCTGTTCATCGGGGAGCCTGCTTCTCCTATCTCTCTCTCTGCCTGCCTCTCTGCCTGCTTGTGATCTCTGTCTGTCAAATAAATAAATAAAATCTAAAAAAAAAAAATATTTGTTCTTCTAATCCATGAGCATGGAATAGTTTTCCATCTCTTTGTGTCTTCCTCAATACCTTTCATAAGTGCTCTATAGTTTTTTAGAGTACACCCCTTGAACTCATCGGGTACGTTTATGCCTCAATATACTTTTTGGGATAATTATAAATGGGATAGATTCCTTGATATCTCCTTTTGCTATACCATTCTTGGTGTATAGAAATGCAACTCACTTCTGTACATTGATTTTCTATCCTGTGACTTAGCTGGATTCCTGTAACAGCTCTAGCAATTTTTGGTGAAAAGTTTGGAGTTTTCTACATACAGTATCATGCATAAAGAATGAAAGTTTAATTTCCTCTTTGCCATTTTGGAGGCCTTTTCTTTTGTCTACTGAGGCTAGGACTTCCAGTACAATGGTGAGAAGGACATCCCTGTCATGTTGCTGACCTTACAGGAAATCTTTCATCCCCCCCGCCTCGAGAATGATATTCACTCTTGGACTTTTGTATGTGACTTTTAGGATATTGAAGTATGTTCCTTCTATCCTTACACAGTAGAGGGATCTTTTCAAGAAAATATGTGTTTTTTTATGTTTTGTTTTTCTCCTGCATCTATTGGGAAGACTGTATGGGTCTTGTCCTTTCTTATATTAATATGGTGTATAACACTGAAGAATTTGCAGGTGTTGAGCCATTCCTGCAGCAATGAATTAATCCCACTTGATGGTTGTGCATAATCCTTTTAATGTACTGTTGGATCCTCTTGAGTAGCATCTTGGTGAAAATTTTTGCAACCATATTCATCAGGATATTGGCCTATACTTACCCTTTTTGGTGGGGTCTTTGGCCTGATGATCAAGGTAATTCTGGCCTCATAGAATGAGTGTGGAAGTTTTCCATCCATTTCTATTTTTTGGAACACTTTCAGAATAATAAATATTAATTCTTCTTTAAATATTTGGTAGAACTACCCTGGGAATCCATCTGCCCCTGGATCTTGTTTGTGGAGAGATTTTTAATGACTGGTTCAATTTTCTTGCTGATTATGGGTCTGTTCAGCTATTATATTTCTTCCTGATTCAGTTTTAGTAGTTTCTATGGTTCTAGGTATTTTTCCATTTCTTCCAGATTGCCCAGTTTGTTGGCATATAATTGCATATAATATTCTCTTATAATTGTATTTCTGTGGTGTGGTTTGTGATCTTTCCTCTTTCATTCATGATTTTGAGGGTTTTTGTGTGTGTGTGTGTTTTTTTGGTTTTGTTGTTGTTGTTGTGCAGTTTTTTTTGTTTGTTTTTGCTTTGTTTTGTTTGCTAAGTTTGACTAGGAATTTCTCAATCTTATGAATTCTGTAAAAATACCAGCTCTTGATTTCATTGATCTGTCCTACTGTTTCTGTTTCTTCTTTTTTTTTTTTTTTTTTAAATTTCTATGTCATTGATCTCTGCACTACTCTTTATCATTTCTCTTCTCCTGGATTTTGGCTCTCTTTGCTGTTCTTTTTCCAGCTCCTTTAGGTTACATTGTGTATTTCAGGCTCTTCTTGTTTGTTTGTTTGTTTGTATTTTGAGGAAGACCAGTACTGACTTATACTTTCCCCCAGGACTGCCTTTGCTGCAGACCAAAGCTTTTAGACTATTGTTGTGTTGTGTTTTCATTGCTACCAATTATTTTTAATTATTTAATTATTTTAATTATTTTTAATATTCTTCTTTAATTTCCTCATTGACCCATTTATTCTTTTTTTAAGATTTTATTTATTTATTTTTGAGAGAGAGAGGGAGAGAGAGAAAGTGAGCACAGGCAGAGGCAGAGGGAGAAACAGGCTCCCTGTTGAGCAAGGAGCCCGATGTGGGACTCGATCCCAGGATGCTGGGATCATGACCTGAGCTGAAGGCAGCCGCTTAACCAACTGAGCCACTCAGGCATCCTGAACCATTTATTCTTTAGTAGAGTGTTTATTAAGCTCCATGTATTTGTGGTCCTTCTAAATGTTCATTATGCTTTACTTCAAGTTCTTAAGCATCGTGGTATGAAAATATGCATGGTATGATCTCAATACTTTTGTACCAGTTGAGGCCTGATTTGTGACCCAGTACATGATCTATTCTGGAGAATGTTTGGTGTGCACCTGAGAAGAATGTGTAACCTGTTACTTTAGGATGGAATGCTATGAATATATCAGTTAAGTTCCTCTGGTCCATTGTGTCATTTTAAGTACATCTGGTCCAGTGTGTCATTCAAAGTCCTTATTTCCTTGGTGATCTGCTTAGATGATCTGTCATTTGCTGTGAATGGGGTGTTAAAGTCCCCTACTATTACTGAATTACTATCAAAGTGTTTCTTTAAATTTTGTTATTAGTTTATTTATATATTTGGCTACTCCCAGATTAGGAGCATCAATATTTACAATTAATAGACCTTCTTGTTGCATAAACCCTTTATTATGATATAATGTCCTTCTTTATCTTTTATTGCAGTCTTTGGTTTATAATCTAGAATGTATGATATAAAGATGGTTACTCCAGCTTTCTTTTGATATCCACTACCATGATAAATGGTTCTCCACCCCTCCTTTTCAATGCAGAGGTGTCTTTGGGTCTAAAATGAATCTCTTATTGACAGCATATTGATGGTCTTGCTTTTTATTCACTCTGATACCCTATGTCTTTTGATTGGAGCATTTCATCCATTTGCATTCAGAGTAATTAATGAAAGACATGAAGTTAGTGCCATTGTACTACCTGTTAAGTCATTGTTTCCATAGATTGTTTCTTGGCCTTTTGGGTTTGTGGCTTTAGGCATCTCTCTCCACTCAAAAGATCCCCTTTAATATTTCTTGCAAAGCTGCTATACTATTCACAAATCTTTTTTGATCTTGTTTGTCCTGGAAGCTCTTTATCTCCCCTTCTGTTCTGAATCACAACCTTGCTGGGTACACTATCTTGGATATGTATTCTTCTCACTTAGGACACTGAGTATATTATACCAGCCCTTTCTGGTCTTCTAGGTCTCTCTGAACAGCTATGCTACCAGCATCATGTGTCTCCCCTAGGAGGTGAAGGATCTGTTGTTCTGAGCTGCATTCAGGATTTCCACTTTATCTTTGAAATTTACAAATTTCAGTATTATATGTTGAGGTGTTGACCTATTTTTAATGATTTTGAGGAGGTTTCTCTGTGCCTCCTGGACTTGAATTTCCACCTCCTTCCCCAGATTAGGGAAATTCTCACCTGTAATTTGTTCAAATAAATATGCCCCTTTCTCCTCTTCCTCATCTTCTGGGACCCCTCTAATATGGATATCATTTCACTTTAAGGAATTGGAGAGTTCTCGAAGTCTCACTTCATGATCTAATATGTTTCTTCTTTTCAGCTTTCTTATTTTCCATCATTTTATCTTCTATATCACTGATTTGTTCTGCCTCATTCGTTACTTTGTATAGCCTGCATTTAGACTGCATCTCAGTAAAGATGTTTTTAATGTTGGCCTGAGTAGATTTTAGTTCTTTTATATCTACAGTAAGGGATTATCTAGTGCCTTCTATGCTTGTTTCAAGCCCAGCTAGTATCTTTGTAATCATTGTTTTAAATTCTAGTTCAGACATTGTATTTAGATCCATATTGACTATATCACTGGTCATAAGTATTATTACCTCCTGTTGTTTCTTTTGGGGTTAATTTCTCCATCTCCTCATTGTAAGACAAGAAAGACAAAAAAAGAGCAATAACAGCAATGACAGCAGAGAAAAACAACAAAAAAGGAAAACCAAAACAAACAATAAAGCAAAAAAAAAAAAAAAACTAGATACAGAGTGTGTTTTGGATTGCTAGTTAAAAGAAGCTATATTCAAAAATAAGAAAGAAAAACATAAATATAAAACAATTCAATCAAAGAAATAGAAAAAATACATATAAATAAATTATATATTATAAACTTTAAAATAATAAAAAAATAATTGAAAAATAAGAAAATAACTAAACAAACAAAAAAAAAAACCCTCAAAAGACTAAAGAATAGATTTGGAAAGAAGGCTACATAATGTATTCCCTAAGAGCTGAAATTTTGCAGTCCTGTGTGATCAGTAAACTTGGTGTGACTGAGTTGCTTATGGTGGCTTTCTGGTCTGAATTAGTCTGTTGAGCTAATTCTCAGGTGGACTTGTCCTAGGGGAACAGCTCCTGGAGTTCACAGGCAGGACTTGGTTTAAGCAACCCAAGCCTCCAGGAGGTGGCAGTGTTTTGCTCCCTATAGGCTCTCAGGCCTTTTGGACAGTATGAGTATGACAGGGCCCCCCTCTATTCTCTGAGCTGAAAATTCATGCCCCTATTGTTCAGTGAGCACTCTCAGAAAATAAACTAATCATTCTTGTCTTCCTGTGAACTTTGTTCAACCCCACCTTTGTGGGAGGGTTTTTGTTGTTGTTGATTTGTTTGTTTTTATCTCAGGGACAGAACTGAGTTTCAAAACTCCAAATTTGGCAGACTCCTTCCGTGCACACCCACTCTGTTCCTCTCAGGGGAGGGAGGTCTCCTCATGCCTCTGCCTTTTGCAAAGGCCCTCCCAGGAAATTGATCAGACCACTATGCTGCAATTTGCAGTTTATGGAACACAGAGCAGAATACAGGCATCTAGACTCATTGGTTTAGCCAGCTTCCCCACTTTTATGCCTGGGAACCCTGGTGCACTAAAGCATTACTGTTTTTGTGACATCAAGGATCCTCAGATCATGCTGTGATATCTGGGATTCTGCCTTGCTTTACCGCCTGAACACTTTTAAGTTGGAAACATCCCTCATGTAGCAGAGTTCTAAAAGTTCCGATTTTGTGCTCTGCTACTTATAACAAATTGTGGTCACCTCCTAAAGCAGCCCCCCAACACACATTGTATTCTCAGCTATATCACAATGGATTCAAGTCTTCCCACCTCCTACATTCCAAACTGTGATGGCTTTTCTACATGTAGTCTTCCAACATTTCTTTTCTCAGATCACTGATTTCTCAAGTGTCCATAATGACAATACGGACATAATTTGACAGTATTATAGTTGTATTCAAGGAACAAGACAAACTTAGAGCCCTACTGCTTATCCACCATCTTAACTCTGCACATACATTTTAACCACTGGATTTCTGGTTTCCTTTGGGGAGAGAAGATATTAGATCTGGCAACAGCTACTTCAATGCCCCCATTGCATCCATCTATCACAGAGGTCCTCCAAACTTGCACAGGTATCCCACAAGGGCAGGATGCTCTCCTATCTTAAACACAGGCCACATCACCTGCTCCAGTACCCTGATGGGCCCCACAGACACTGAGATTACTAAACTTTGAACACTACCAGGAGCAAACCTTGACAGCATCCCAGTGGCACTCTCTGCTTGTGAGTTGGAGTACAAGTTTCATGAACAGATGGCCTGGGTTTTGACCTCAAACTGATTTCTAACACACTATTCTTATTGGTTTCTAATCTAATTGGTTTCTGGATGTAATCTGGCTAAAGGTAAATAAAGCCACATGAAACCTCTGAAGGTTTTAATTGTACTTAGTCCAATCTTTTAATACAAAAATGAAGCAGTACCACCAACATTTATAATGGGCTCCCTTTGTGACAAGTGTTTCCCTGCATTGAAATGTCAGCCATAATGCTTTCTTTCCTGTCTATCTGTTGAAATAGAGTTAACATACAGTGTTATATTACTTTCAGTGGTATAATACAGTTATTCAACAACTCTATACCTTACTCAGTCCTCATCATGATAACAGTGCTTTTCATCCCTTTGTCTCTGTCTCTTACCCCCCACCCACCTGCCTTCTGAGAACCATCTGTTTGTTTCTAATTCAGTTTGTTTATTGGTTTCTCTCTCTCCTTTCCTTCGCTTGTTTGTTTTCTATCTTATATTCCACATATGAGTGAAATCATAGGATGTTTGTCTTTCTCTGACTTATTTGGGTCAGTATGATACTTTCTAGCTCCATCTATGTCATTGCAAATGGCAAGATTTCATTCTTCTTAGTGGCTGAGTAATATTTCATTATGTATATATAGCATATATTTTTATTAATTATTTTTAGACATATAATGTAATATTTGCCCCAGGGGTACAGGTCTGTGAGTCATCAGACTTACACATTTCACAGCACTCACCATATCACATACCCTCCCCAGTGTACATAACCCAACCACCCTCTCAATACTCCCCTCCCCACAGCAAACCTCTGTTTGTTTTGTGAGGTTAAGAGTCTCTAATGATTTGTCTCCCTTTTGATCACACATTGCTTCATTTATTTGCTTCTCTACCCCCTAGAGTTTCATCGCTGTGCTTCTGAAACTCCTCATATCATGGAGATCACATGATAATTGTCTTTCTCTGATTGACTTATTTTTCTCAGAATAATACTCCTTAGTTCCATCCATGTTGTTGCAAATGGCAAGATTTCATTTCTTTTGATGGTTGCATAGTATTCCATTGTATATATACCACTTCTTCTTTATCCATCCATCTGGTTTTTTGGGGGGGATATCAGTACAAATCACTTTGTACTGTGATTTGCAAATTTCTTTTCAGTATAACAGAATTCATTGTTTAGGCACCACACCCAGTGCTCCATTCAACACGTGGCCTCCATAAAACCCACCACCTGGCTCCTCCAACCTCCCACCCCCTGCCCCTTCAAAACCCTCAGAATGTTTTTCAAAACTCCATAGTCTCTCATGGTTCAACTCCCCTTCCACTTTCCCTCAACTCCCTATTCCTCCCCATCTCACCATGCCCTCCGTGTTATTTGTTATGCTCCACCAATAAGTGAAACCATATAATAATTGACTCTCTCTGCTTGGCTTATTTCACTCAGCATAATCTCTTCCAGTCTTGTCCATGTTGATATAAAAGTTGGGTATTCATCCTTTCTGATGCAGGCATAATACTCCATAGTGTATATGGACCTCATCTTCCTTATCTATTCATTGGTTGAAGGGCATCTTGGTTCTTTCCACAGTTTGGCGACTGTGGCCATTGCTGCTCTGAACATTGGGCTACAGATGGCACTTCTTTTCACTACATCTGTATCTTTGGAGCAAATACCAGTACTGCTATTGCAGGGGCATAGGGAAGCTCTATTCTTAATTTCTTAAGGAATGTCCACACTGTTTTCCAAAGTGGTTGCACCAACTTGCATTCCCACCAACAGTGTAAGAGGGTTCTCCTTTCTCCACATCCTCTCCAACACGTGTTGTTTCCTGTCTTGCTAATTTTGGCCATTCTAAATGGTGTAAGGTAGTATCTCAATTTGGTTTTGATTTGAATCTCCCTGATGGCCAGTGATGATGAACATTTTTTCATGTGTCTGATAGCCATTTGTATGTCTTCATTGGAGAAGTGTCTGTTCATGTCTTCTGCCCATTTTTTGACATGATTATGTGTTTTTTGTGTGTTGAGTTTGAGAAGTTCTTTAGAGATTCTGGATATCAGCCTTCTGTCTGTACTGTGATTTGCAAATATCTTCTCTCATTCCATAGGTTGCCTCTTTGTTTTGTTGACTGTTTCCTTTGCTGTGCAGCAGTTATTTATCTTGATGAAGTCCCAAAAGTTCATTTTCGCTTTTGTTTCCTTTGCCTTTCTAGACATATCTTGAAAGAATTTGCTGTGGCTGATATCAAAGAGGTCACTGCCTATTTTCTCCTCCAGGATGCTGATGGATTCCTGTCTCAGGTTGAGGTATTTTATCCATTTTGAGTTTATCTTTGGTAAGGTGTAAGAGAATGGTCGAGTTTCATTCTTGTACATATAGCTGTCCAATTTTCACAGCACCATTGATTGAAGAGACTATCTTTTATCCACTGGATATTTTCTCTGGCTTTGTCGAAGATTATTTGACCATAGAGTTGAGGGTACATATCTGGGCTCTCTAATCTGTTCCACTGGTCTATGTGTCTGTTTTTATGGCAGCACCATGCTGTCATGGTGATCACAGCTTTGTAGTAGTGCTTGAAATCAAGCAACGTGATGCCGTCAGTTTTGTTTTGTTTTGTTTTGTTTCAAGCTTTCCTTAGCAATTCGGGGTCTCCTCTGATTCCATACAGATGTTAGGATTATTTGCTCCAGCTCTTTGAAAAAAACATCAGTGGAATTTTGATCGGAATGGTATTAAAAGTATAGATTGCTCTAGGCAGTATAGACATTTTAACAATGTTTATTCTTCTGATCCAAGAGCATGTAATGGTTTTCAATCTTTTTGTGTCTTCTTCAATTTCTTTCATGAGTGTTCTGTAGTTCCTCGAGTACAGATCCTTTACCAGTTTGGTTAGGTTTATTACCAGGTATCTTATGGTTCTTGGTGCTATAGTAAACAGAATCAATTCTCTAATTTCCCTTTCTGTGTTTTCATTGTTAGTGTATAAGAAAGCAACTTATTTCCATACAATTGACTTTGTATTCTGCCATTACTGAATTGCTGTAAGAGTTCTAGTAGTTTAGGGGTGGAGTCTTTTGTGTTTTCCATATAAAGTATCATGTTATATGCGAAGAGAGAGAGAGTTTGACTTCTTCATTGCCAGTTTGGATGCCTTTTATTTCTCTTTGTTGTCTGATTGTTGTTACTAGGACTTCTAATACAATGTTGAACAAGAGTGGTGAGAGTGGTCATTCTTGTCGTGTTCCTGATCACAACAGGAAAGCTGTCAGCTTTTTCCCATTGAGGATGATATTTGCTGCGGGTTGTTCAAACATAGATTTTATGAAAGTCAGGAATGTTCCCTCTTTCCCCATAATTTGAAATGTTTTAATCAGGAACGGATGCTGGATTTTGTCAGATGCTTGTTCTGCATCAATGGAGAGGACCATGTGGTTCTTCTCTCTTATCTTATTGATTTGTTCTATCACATTGATTGATTTGCGAATGTTGAAGCATCCTTGCAACCCAGGGATGATTCCACATGGTCATGGTGGATAATCTTTTTAATGTGCTGTTGGATTCTGTTTGCTAGGATCTTGTTGAGAATCAGAATCCATATTCATTAGTTATATTGGTCTGAAATTCTCATTTTTGCTGGGATTGTTGCCTGGTTTGGGGATCAGGATAATGCTGGCTTCATAAAAAGATTCTGGAAGTTTTCCTTCTGATTCAATTTTTTTGAAACCACTTCAGGATAATAGGTGTTATTTCTTCTTTGAAAGTTTGGTAGAAATCCCCAGGTAATCCATCAGGTCCTGGGCTCTTGTTTTTTAGGAGGTTTTTGATCACTGCTTCAATCTCATTACTAGATATCGGTCTATTCAGGTTGTCAATTTCTTCCTGCTTCAATTATGGAAGTTTCTAATTTTCCAGGAATGCATCCATTTCATCTAGGTTGGTTAACTTATTGGCATATAACTGTTGATAATAAATTCTGATGGTTGTTTCTATTTCCTTGCTGTTAGTTGTGATCTCTCCCTTTTCATTCATAATTTTATTAATTTGGGAATTTTCTCTTTTCATTTGGATTAGTTTGGCCAATGGATTATCGATCTTATTGATTCTTTCAAAAAAACAGCTTCTAGTTTCATTGATGCATTCTACTGTATCTCTAGTTTCTATCTCATTGATCTCTGCTCTAGTCTTGACAATTTCCCTTCTTGTGTGTGGAGTTGGCTTAATTTGTTGTTGATTCTCCAGTTCTTTAAGGTGTAGAGACAGCTGGTGTATTCTGGATTTTTCATTTTTTTTTGAGGGAGGCTTGGATGGCTACATATTTCCTCCTTAGGATTGCCTTTGCTGTATCCCATAGGTTTTGGGCCAAAATGTCTTCATTGTCATTGGTATCCATAAAATGTTTAAGTTCTTTTATCTCCTGGTTGATCCAAGCATTTTTTTTTTCTCAAGGTAGTCTTTAGCTTACAGGTGTTTGAGTTTCTTCCAAACTTTTCCTTGTAATTGAGCTCCAGTTTTAAAGCATTGTGATCAGAGAATATGCAGGAAATAATCTCAGTTTTTTTTTTTTTAATCAGTTGAGCCCTGATTTGTGACCCAGTATGTGGTCTATTCTGGAGAAGGTTCCATGTGCACTTGAGAAGAATGAGTATTGTGCTGTTTGAGGGTGGAACGTTCTGTATATATCTATGAGGTCCATCTGGTCCAATGTTTCATTCAATGCTCTTGTTTCTTTACTGATTTTCTGTTTGAATGATCTGTCTATGACTGAGAGTGGCGTATTAAGATCCCCTACTATTAAAGTATTCATGTTAATATGACTCTTTATCTTGATTAACAGTTTTCTTGTATAATTGGCTGCTCCCATATAGGGGGCATAAGTATTTACAATTGTTAGGTCTTCTTGGTGGGTAGTCCCTTTAAGAATTAGGTACTGTCCTTCTGTACCTCTGACTACAGTTTTTAGTTTAATATCTAATTTATCTGATATGAGAAACCCTACCCCAGCCTTCTTTTGAGGCCAATTGGTATGAAAAATGCTTCTCCATCCCTTCACTTTCAGTGTGCGTGTATCCTTAGGTTTGAAATGGACTCTTATAGACAACATATGGATAGGTCCTGTTTTTGTATCCAATCTGCAACACTGTGTCATTTAATGGGCGCATGTAGGCCATTCACATTGAGAGTGATTATTGAGAGATATGTTTTTATTGACATCGTGTTACCTTTGAAGTCTTTCTTTCTGTAGATTGTCTCCATATATTTCTGTTCAATGATATTATTGGGATATTTCCTCTTTCATAGAACCTCTCTTAATATTTACTGCTGTGTTGGTTTGTTGGTCACATAGTCTTTTAAACCTTGCCATTCTTGGAAACTCTATCTCTCCATCAATTTTGAATGTCAGTCTTGCTGGATAAAGTATTCTTGGCTGCATGTTCTTCCCATTTAGTGCCCTGAGTACATCTTTCCAGCCCTTTCTGGCTTGCCAGGTTTCTGTGGACAGGTCTGATGTTATCCTGATGGGCTTTCCTCTGTACATAAGGAACTTCTTTGTCCTAGCTGCTTTCAAGAGGTCCTGTATACAATTATGATTCATCATTCTCACTATTAGGTTTCTTGGGGTCTTTCTAGATTCTATAATCTTGGAGGTAAACCATTCTGCCTCTCGTATATGAACACTGGTTCCATTTGCCATATTGGGAAAAATTTTTTGTATAATTTATTCTACTATATCTTCTAGTCTTCTTTCTTTCTCCTTACCCTCAGGGATTTCAATAATTTTGATGTTGGAGTGTTTCATGGTGTCATTTATTTCCCTAATTCTGTTTTCATGGCTTCTAAGCTGTTTGTTCCAGGCTTCCTCCTGATCCTTTCTCTCTATCTGTTTGTCCTCCAGATCACTAATTCTGTCTTGTCTCAGTTTCACTACCTTTTAGAGAATTTAGATTAGATTGGAACTCATTGAGAATATTGTGAACATCATCCCTGGTTGGCTTTCACTTCTACCCTAATAAATTCTATTTTCCCATTAACAGATTTCTCCAACCTAGCTATTGAGTGGATAATTGTTAACCCAAATTCCCTTTCCAACATACTGTTTATGTCCATGTGTAATAGCTCTGATGGAGAGGGCGCAGTCTCTGAATTTTTCCTCTGTTGGGTATTCCTCCTCCTAGTCATTTTGTTGAGAGATAGCTGAACAGATGTAGCTGAATGTATCAACCGTGGTGCAGGCAAGGTGCATGCTGGAACACTTCTGAGCAATCAAGTGTCCCCTCCCAAACGAAAGAAAAAGAAAGTAATAAAAGAGAGAGAGAGAGAGAGAGGGAGAAAAAAGCAAGATAAAATAAAGGAGAAGGCCCAGCCCAAATGGGCCCCAAGGTAAGATTTATGAAGTATACAAACAAAAACAGACAAACAAAAAGACTGATAAAAGTAGATGACAAGATATATATATATATATAAGAACCTCGTCAAAAAGAACCCCAGGTATAAGATTTATATACCCCCAGGACAAAAACAAATACACAGAAACACTGGTGGGAGAAAAAGATGGGAGAGTGGTTATAAATTCTCAGTGTGGGTGAGGAAGGTAATTTTGATTCTTCCCGGATGTATCTTGATATCTTTGTTAAAGGACTCAAATTTCCTAAGATAAAGGGGGATTAAAAACTGCTTTACCTATAGGGGTAGCATTGATTGGGGAAAGGGGATAACCTTGAAGTTTAACTCTATATGAATATTAAAAAATAAAAAATAAAGGGAAGCCTGGGTGGCTCAGTTGGTTAAGGCGGCTGCCTTCGGCTCAGGTCATGATCCCAGCATCCTGGGATCGAGTCCCACATCGGACTCCTTGCTCGGCAGGGAGCCTATTTCTCCCTCTGCCTCTGCCTGCCACTCTGTCTGCCTGTGTTCTCTCTCTCTCTCTCTCTAACAAATAAATAAATAAAATCTTAAAAAAAAGAAATTGCTTTAAAAAATAAAATAAAATAAAAATAAAAATAAAGAATAAACTGAACTAAACTAAACTAAAATTTAAAAAATTAAAAAAATAGAAAAGCAAAAGAAAAATACAGGTATATGTATCAAAAAAGTTCATATAAAAAGCTTATTATGGAATTTGATGTACTGGACATCTCACTGTGATGGTAAATAGGTTAATAATTATTTAAATATGAACCAGAATAGTGGGAACTAATTAAAGATAAAATTTGTATCTGTGAGGTAGTGGTGGTTGTTCTCTTGTATTTGTTGTTGTTGTTGTTGTTGATGATGATGTTGTTGTTGATGTTGGTGGTTGTTTTCTTGGGGCGGGGCCTGCCTGGTGGGTTTTCAGGCACTGTTTCCTGAATTAAGTCCTTTTGCCCCCATCAAGGGGTGGGCTCTGTGGAAACTTGTTTTTCAGGCTTTTGTTCTCTGGAGGTTTTTTTTGTTTGTTTGTTCCTTTGTTTTCTCTGGCCTTGGCAGCTTTTGATGGATTTTTGAGGTTTAGAGGAAAGCAAACTATCCCCAGACCTCCCTCTCAGAGAGAAGCCTCATTCTTTCCTCTCTGGGTGCTCCAATAGCACATAAATTCCCCCTTAGCTGCTGGCAGAGAATGTTCCCAGTCATGGTCTCTGGCAACACAGGAACTCCTGCTCGTACCCAAAACCACGATAGCAGGGGCTGTCTGGGCAGCTCCAGACTGCCAGAGAGGTTCCAAGCAGTGATAGTGCACTGAGATTTTCTTGCTAGCCTGAGCTGGGAGTGCTCAGACTCTCAGGTCAGAGAGAGCCAGCTGGCTGCCACCTACAAGCACCTCTCTCAGGGAGGGGTGAGGGACATGACTCATACTCTGGTAGCAAGGTGCATGGAGAGTGCAAAACGTTGTGGTTCTGCCAGCTGGCGCCTGCACACACCTCTCTCCAGGAGGGGAGAGGTGTGTGACTCAGACTCTGGCAGCACTGCAAGCGGAGAGTGCAAAAGGCTGCATTTCTGCTGGCTGGGGAGGCCCCCTGCCCTTCATGGGAGCTGCCACCCAGATGCTCTCAGGCGGGCTGGTGGTCCAGGGACCAAGAACTGGCTTCTCTGTTGCACTCTCTCTCTCTCAATGCCAGTGGTGGCTGCCCTGGGTCCGGGAACACAAGCCCCTGTCCCCAACTGCCCTGATTCCCACAATCTCCCCCCATGATCCTTAATCACTTTGAGTGCCCCCAACCAGACTCCAAGTCTATGCTGGTCCCCAATCCCAGGGCACACTCGCATTGGGGTATCACTTTCCAGTGAGTCGCTTTCGGTGGGTCCCTCCCCCTTTTCTATCTCCTGATATCAGTCTGATGTTCCCATTCCGCTTTACCTGCCCACTGGCATCTTCTGCCCCCATAGAGATCCAGAAGTGTATATTCTAAGCTCAGGCTGATTTCATCAGTGATCAGAGTTCTTTGGTAGGTAATCAGCTCAATTTAGGGTACAGGTTGAAACGGCCTCCATCCATCTGTTGATGGACATCTAGGTTCTTTTCAGTTTGGCTATTGTGGACATTGCTGCTATAAACATTCTGGTGCACATTCCCCTTTGGATCACTACATTTGTATCTTTAATGTCAATACCCAGTAGTGTGATTGCTGGGTCATAAGGTAGCTTTATTTTCCACTTTTTGAGGAACCTCCATGCTGTTTTACAGAGTGGTTGCACCAGCTTGCATTCCCACCAACTATGTAGGAAGATTCCTGTTTGTCTACATCCTCTCCAACATCTGTCATTTCCTGAATTGTTCATTTTAGCCATTCTGACTGGTGTGAGGTGGTATCTCATTGTGGTTTTGAATTGCATTTCCCTGATACCGAGTGATGTGTAGCACTTTTTCACGTGTCTGTTGGCCATCTGGATGTCTTCTTTGCAGAAATGTCTGTTCATGTCCTCTGCCCACTTCTTGATTGGATTATTTGTTCTTTGGGTGTTGAGTTTGATAAGTTCTTTATAAGATATAGCTCTTTATCTGATATGTCATTTGCAAATTCCTTCTCCCATTCTGTCAGTCATCTTTTGCTTTTGTTGACTGTCTCTTTTTCTGTGCAAAAGCTTCTGATCTTGATGGAGTCTCAATTGTTCATTTTTGCCCTTGCTTCCCTTGCCTTTGCTGATATGTCTAGGTAAAAGTTGTTGTGACTGAGGTCAAAGAGGTGCTGCCTATATTCTCCTCAAGGATTTTTATGGATTCCTGTCTCACATTGAGGTTTTTTCATCTACTTTGAGTCTATTTGTGTGTGTGGTGTAAGGAAATAGTCCAGTTTCATTCTTCTGCATGTGGCTATCCAATTTTTCCAACACCATTTGTTGAAGAGGCTGTCTTTTTTCCATTGGACATTCTTTCCTGCTTTCTCAAAGATTATTTGACCATAGAGTTGAGGGTCTGTATCTGGGCTCTCTATTCCGTTCCATTGATCTATATGTCTGTTATACCATAGTGCAATTACTGGGTTGTATGGCAGTTCTATTATTAACATTTCGAGGTACCTCCATACTGTTTTCCAGAGTGGCTGCACTAGTTTCCAATCCCACCAAAAACATGAGTGTTCCCTTTTTTCTGCATCCTCACCAATATTTTTTTTTCCTGTGTTGTTTATTTTAGCTATTCTGACCAGAGTGTGATGGAATCTCTTCTTGGTTTTGACTTGCATTTTTCTGATGATGACTGATGTTGAACATTTTTTCATGTGTTAACCATACAGATGTCTTCTAAGAAAAATGTCTATTCATGCCTTCAGCTCAACTTTTGATGTGATTGATTATTTGTGGGTTTTCTTTTTCTTTTTTTTTTTTTCTTTTTTGGTGTTGAGTTGTATAAATTCTTTATATATTCCGGAGTATACCCTTACAAAATTTAAAGATGGGAAGTGTCTTAAATTCTCAAAATGATTTATAATATATTCTTGTTGTTGTTGTTGACTGACATCTTTAGCAAGTTAGTCTAGGGAATATTTGGATAAGTTTTTAATGCTCATGAAGATTGACTTATACATTGGTGAATTGCTTCCTTCACCTATGATATAATAATCAGTGAGAACTTCCACCATGAGGACAGAGGTTCTTTTCAATTTCCAAACACATGAATTCTCTCTTTCCTCTTTTGATCCATTAGCCAACAGCAGTCACATAAACAACATGGAAATAACACAGCACTGAAGATATCTGTCATCACTATAAGGGGTTAATTGAAACCTGGCATTTCTTCTGTCTGTACCACCAGATGTTTGGAGGAATGCTATATAGTCTAGCTGACAATGATTAGAACTGTGTGACGGTAAGTTAGCAGTGCTTCAGCCCTGAACTGTGTGACTCTCCACAGGTACCACCCATGAATCAAAACAAAAATACTTCTCAATTATGAGCTTAACTAAGATATTCTCACTCTCCCTAACCTTTAGAAGCACAGTCACTCCCTTGTCAGCATAGGCACTGTTCTTATCATGCCTTTCTTGCAGCATCTGAGGTCCCACTCAGCAACACACACTGTCCCCTCCCAGAGTCATTCTGGGGATTTTCCTAGACTAAAAGGACAGAGCACCCAGTGCCAGCGCCTGTCCTGACATGGGTGCTCAACGCTATGTGGTGACATGAAGTCATACATGAATAAACCAGTGCATCTTCCTTAATGTGATAAAGACAAGTCTCAAATTTGAATCTGTGTCCTGGTTGTGAGGTGCCTGTGGTCAAACCCAGCGTGTCAGCATCTAGAACCTCATCCTAACCCTTACATACCACAGCCTTGCATGTCCCTAGCCAAATGAGACACTTTTAAATAAATGTTTATGGAATGAATGAGCATAGTCTTACTTTACTGACTTTATAATTCTCAACTGTGCAAACATACCGAGGATTAATTATCAGTGTAAAGTAAACTTTGTCAGAGAGCCTGGGCACCTCCTGTTTTCTTGCTCAGACTCACAACCTCCCCAGCAGTGGCTCTCAGGTCTTTTTCACAGTACTTTTTCACAGTAGAATTCCAGAGCTTTCCAGCAACAAAACCTCCTTCACAATCAGAGTGATATTCCTGGCTGACATTTTCTCATCCTGCTCCTCTGCTCAGCAACTGCCTGCTCCAAAAGGGACTCAACCCTATTAGTACCTGCTTAGGATGCACCTCACCAACTGTCGAGGACCATGCCAGGTAATAGCAGGATATTGTTACTGAAGGTAAAACTATGACCACAAGGTCAAACTATTCTGAATGAAAAGTAAACCAAGGTCTTTCTTCTAAACTTAACAAACATATGTGACTTAAAGACAGAAGCACACAACAGAAGTTGTGAAAACTGGGTAAAACTGATTTTATGAGGACTGTAGTCAATGGTGAATATAGTTAATCTTATTATATTGTATATTTGACCTTTGTTATGACAGAAGATCTTCAAAGTTATTTTCACAAGGGAACATGTAACTGTCAGAATAAATGTTAACCAGAATTAAGTGGTGAATATATCATGATATAGACAGACATCACTCAGTTGTACACCTGAAAATAATAGAATGTGATATATCAATTGTATCTCAATTTTTAAAAAATGAATGAATCAACAGGAATTGGTAAAATGTAAAGTTGGTTCCACCAAAAATAATTACTTTTACACATGCACTTGAATGTGAAGCAGGAAAAGTGGAGGTAAAGGAAAGAATGCTGGCTGTTGAAAATAAGGGAAGACTTCACAGAGGAGGAATTATACTGAATTATGAGTTTCTCCAGTTTGGGAGGGTAAGGCCTGGTGGCATGGCATGTACAAATGCATGTCTCAATTGGGAAACTGCAAATAATCTTCCTTCTCTCTAAATGAATCATAATCATTCCTTTAGAGGTGAGAATACCCTTTCTCCCTCCTTGGATTCCCAGTCTTTTCTTCTTTCTCCCAGTCAATCTTTGCAATATCCACTCTCCTCAAGACTCAGCCCAAGACCCAACTCTCTCTGTGTCCTCTTCTGGTCACTCCACAGCCCCTAACCACTCTCAGGCTCACATGGCTGGCATTTTAGCATAGATTGTTGTAGTCTCCAATCTCATTTATTAGTTCCTTGTCAGATCATTATTTCAGTTTGCTTTGCATGCTTTGCTCTCTCTAATGCCCTGAAACCTCAAGTTTTAACTGTTTGCCTAGGAAAGTGTGAACATACACAATAGATCACTTATACAAATCATATTTTTAAGCAAAAGTAAAGATGAATTACAAGTGTAATTTAAGCTAAATTTTCTAAAGGTATGGCAATGAAATACATAAATCGTAAAAGCTCACCTCAGATTCCTCCCATGAACTTCAAAATACACTTATTTCTCCTTAAAATGAAAATTAAGGAAGTTCCTTAATTCCCCTTCATTGTCTCTTCACCAGATCACGTTCCCACCAATATCCTTTCTTAAGAAACAGTTGAGAGCTCATTGTCAAGGCTGAGCAATATTATTCAGCACTATGCTAACATTCCACTGTTAAGTGCGACCTGCATTACAAGCTCACCAATGTACCTCAAATCTGAGAGAAAACTCAATAGCAAGGTTTTGTTGTTAATTTTTATTTAAATTCATTTAATTGGCATACAATATTATTAGTCTCATAGGTAGAAATCAGTGATTCATACATTTCATATAACACCCAGTGCTTATTCTATCAAGTGTCTTCCTTAATGCCCACCACCCAGTTACCCTATGCCCCTATCAGTCAGCATCAGGAAAATACAAATCAAAACCACAATGAGATACCAAACTGCACTGGTCAGAATGACTAACATTAACGACACAGGAAAAAAGTCCAGGTGTTTTCTAGGATGTGAATAAAGGGGAACTCTTTTACACTGTTAATGAGAATGCAAAGTGGTATAGCCACTCTGGAGAACAGTATGGGGGTTTCTCAAAAAGATAGAACTTCATATGACTCAGTAATTGCATTACTAGGTATTTATCCAAAGGACATAAACATAGTGATTTGAAGGAGCATGTGTACCACAATATTTATAGCAGCAATGTCCACAATAGCCAAAATGGAAAGAGTCCAAGTGTCTATGGATTGGCAAATGGAGAAAGATGTGGTATATATATTTAATAACAGTTTTAAACTCCTCTTTCTTAACATTTTCACTCCATCTATGTACAGTAGAATCCAATTAATCCACATGGATGCTCCAAAGATCCATCCACCCCAAATCTGGTACTCCTGCCATAGCCACTGCTTTCCCACCACCCCAGAGTTTATGCTAAACTGGGGCCCACTGATCTGCTTGCCAGCAGGGTTGTTGGGCTTAATGTGGGAGTGAGGTGGCTGTAGCTCTCTTTCTAATTGTTTCTCTCCCCTTTTATTTGTTCCCTAGGAAGGAATTCCAGGAGTCTTGGCTGCTTCCTGCCAGACCTCTCCCCACTCCCACAGTGCTGTTGAAGCTGAGGCATCACCCTCCAGCTGCTCTTCTATCTCTGCATTCTTCTCTGTCCTGCTTCCCTTTCTGGTTCTGCCCCCTCCCCTATGTTGTCCTTTCTTGGTTCTTGACCTTGCTACTTGTCCATCCTTGGTTACCAGTTCAAAATAAAATAAAAATAAATTAATAAAATGCATACTAATTATTTCCCAGCTGGGAAAACAAATGTCTCCTGACCTGCTCTAGCTGCTGGAGACTGAGCAGGAAGTAGAAGACACTGAACTCCTGCCTTCATGGAACTCCCAGTCTTCTTGGTTCATGTTAGACTTTCACAAAGCTTACAGACTCACTTATTAAGTCACTTATTTTGGTTTACAATTAAAAGTAGCTGGTAACTCAAGACTATATTTTGTGAATCTTCAATTGAATTTACTTTCACAGAAGTCTTATGTATAAACACAGTCTGTAAATAATAGGGGGAATGTACAAAATATCAACTTGTCGCTTCTAGCAAGAAAGTAAATATTATAATATGATCTGCAATATCAAAGAGAGAAATAGAAAATATCCTAAAGCATTTAAATCATAGAAACATTTAAAATGAATACACACGGGGGAGACAAAATGGCGGGGAAGTAGGAGGGGGTTCTGTTTCAACCTGTAACCGAAAGTGGGCTCATTACCTACCAAAGAACTCTGATCACCCATGAAATTAGCCTGAGATTAAAATATACACTTCTGGATCTCTATGGGGGCAGAAGATGCCAGTGGGCAGGTAAAGTGGAGTGAGAACATTGGACTGATATCAGAAGATAAACAAAAGGGGGAGGGACCCACCGAAAGCGACTCACTGGAAAGTGATACCCCAATGGGAGAGTGCCCTGGGATTGGGGACCAACATGGACTTGGAGTCTGGTTGGGGGCACTCAAAGAGAGTAAAGGATCATGGGGAGATTGTGGGAATCAGGGCAGATGGGGACAGGGGTTTGAGTTCCTGGGCCCAAGGCAGCCACTCCTGGTGCTGAGCCAGAGATGGTGCTGGAAGAAACCAAGTCTTGGTCCCTGGGCCAGCAGCATTCCTGAGAGCATATGGGTGGTGGCTCCCATGAAGGGCAGGAAGCCTCCCCAGCCTGCAGAAACACAGCATTTTGCACTCTCCACTTGCAGTGCTACCAGAGTCTGAGTCATGTCCCTCAGCCCTCCCTGAGAGAGGCGCATGCAGGTGTGCCAGCTAGTGATCTCTTAGTCTCTCAGATCAGAGAGTCTGAGCACTCCCAGCCTACACCAGTGGGAAAATCTCAGTGCAATATCACTGCTTGGAACCTCTCTGGTGGTCTGGAGTTGCGCAGACAGCCTCTGCAATCATGGTTTTGGGTAGAAGCAGGAATTCCTGTATCCCCAGACTGAGACTGGGAACATGCTGTCAGCAGCCTAGGGTTATTTATGTGCTCTGGAGCACCCAGAAGGGAAATAATGAGGCTTCTCTCTGAGAGAGAGGTCTGGGGGCAGTTTGCTTTCTTCTAAACCTCAAAAATCCATCAAAAGCTGCCAAGACCAAAGAAAACAAAGGAACAAACAAAAAAACCTCCAGAGAACAAAAGCCTGAAAAACCCATTTCCTCAGAACCCTCCCCCTTGATGGGGGCTGGAGAACTTAACTTAGGAAACAGTGCCTGAAAACCCAGGAGGCAGGCCCCTCCCCCAGAAAACCATAACAACAATAGCAAAAACAGCAACAACAACAACAAAAAGACAAGAAGACAACCACCACTACTTCATAGATACAACATTTATTTTTAATTTATTCCCATTATTCTGGTTCATTTTTTATAGATAATTTTTAACCTATTTACCATCACAGTGAGATGTCCATTATATCAAATTCCGTAATAACCTTTTAACCTGAACTTTTTGATACATATACCTGTGTTTTTCTTTTGCTTTTCTATTTTTTTTATTTTTTTAATTTGAGTTTAGTTAAGTTTATTATTTTTTATTTTTATTTTTAATATTCATATAGAGTTAAACTTCAAGGTAATCCCCTTTCCCCAATCATGCCACCCCTATAGGTAAACCATTGTTTAATCCCCTTTATCTTAGGAAAGTTGAGTCCTTTAACAAAGATATCAAGATACAACCAGGAATAATCAAAACAACCATCCTTGCTCACACTGAGAATTTTTTTTTAAGGTTTTATTTATTTATTTGACAGAAGAGATCACAAGCATGAAGAGAGGCAGGCAGAGAAAGTGAAAGAAGCAGGTTACCTGCTGAGAGCAGAGAGCCAGATGCAGGGCTCCATCCCAGGACCCTGAGATCATGACCTGAGGTGAAGGCAGAGGCTTAACCCACCAAGCCACTCAAGCGCCCCCCCACACTGAGAATTTATAACCACTTTCCCATCTTTTTCTCCTGCCAGTGTTTCTGTGTATTTGTTTTTGTCCTGGTAGTATATAAATCTTATACCTGGTGTTCTTTTTGATGAGGTTCTTTTTTTGTTTGGTTTTGTTTTTATATATATTATATATATTTTTTCTCTTGTCATCTACTTTTATAAGTCTTTTTGTCTGTTTTTATTTTATACTTCATAAATCTTACCTTGGGGCCCGTTTCGTCTGGGCCTTCTCTTTTATTTTATCTTGCTTTTTTTTTTTTTCCTCTCTCTCTCTCTCTTTTTTTACTGTTTTTTTTTCTTTCGTTTGGGAGGGGACTCTTTATTGCTCAAAAGTGTTCCAGGGTGCACCTTGCCTGCGCTACCTTCGATATATTCAGTTACATCTGTTCAGCCATCTCTCACCAAAATGACTAGGAGGAGGAATGCCCAACAGAAGAAAAATTCAGAGACTGTGCCTTCTGCAACAGAAATAATGGCTATGGACATAAACAATATGTCAGAAAGGGAATTCATGCTAACAATTATCCAGGCAATAGCTAGGATGGAGAAAACCATGGATGACAAAATGGAATTGATTAGGACAGAAGTGAAAGCCACCAGGGATGATGATCATAATGTTCTCAATGAGTTCCAATCTAATCTAAAGTCCCTAAAAGCTAGGGTAACTGAGACAGAAGATAGAATTAGTGATCTGGAAGACAAACAGATAGAAAGGATAAGGAGGAAGCCTGGAACAAACAGCTTAGAAGCCACGAAAACAGAATTAGGGAAATAAATGATGCCATGAAACATTTCCAACGTCAGAATTATTGGAATCCCTGAGGGGGAAGAGAAATAAAGAAGACTTGAAGATATAGTTGAACAAATTCTACATGAAAATTTTCCCAATATGGCGAATGGAACCAGCATTCCTGTACTAGGGGAAGAATGGTCTACCCCCAAGATTATAGAATCTAGAAAGACCTCAAGACACCTAATAGTGAAAATGATGAATCATAATTGTAGACAGGACCTCCTGAAAGCAGCTAGGACAAAGAAGTTCCTTACGTACAGAAGAAAGCCCATCAGGATAACATGAGACCTGTCCACAGAAACCTGGCAAGCCAGAAAGGACTAGCAAGACATATTCGGGGCACTAAATGAGAAGATCATGCAGCCAAGAATACTTTATCCAGCAAGACTGACATTCAAAATGGATGGATAGATAAAGAGTTTCCAAGACCTAAAAGGTTTAAAAGAGTATGTGACCAACAAGCCAACACTGCAGGAAATATTAAGGGGGGTTTTATAAAAGAGGAAAAATCCCAAGAATATCATTGAACAGAAATATATGGAGACAATCTACAGAAAGAAAGACTTCCAAGGTAACACAATGTCAATAAAAACATTTCTCTCAATAATCACTCTCAATGTGCATGGACTAAATGCTCCCATAAAATGACAGAGGGTTGCAGATTGGATAAAACAACAAGACCTTTCATATATTGTCTACAAGAGACCCATTTTGAACCAGATTGAAAGTGAAGGGATGGAGAAGTATTTTTCATGCCAATTGGCCTCAAAAGAAGGCCGGGGTAATGATTCTCATATTAGATAAATTAGATTTTAAACTAAAAACTTTAATCAGAGATACAGAAGGACACTACATAATTCTTAAAGGCACTATCCAACCAAGAAGATCTAACAATTGTAAATATTTATGCCCCCAATATGGGAGCAGCCAATTACACAAGAAAAATGTTAATCAAGATAAAGAGTCATATTAATATGAATACATTAATAGTAGGGGATCTTAATATGCTGCTCTCAGTCATAGACAGATCATCCAAGCAGAAAATCAGTAAAGAAACAAGAGCATTGAATGAAACATTGGACCAGATGAACCTCATAGATATATACAGAATGTTCCACCCTAAAACAACATAATACTCATCCTTCTCAAGTGCACATGGAACCTTCTCCAGAATAGACCACATACTGGTCACAAATCAGGGCTCAGCTGATATCAAAAGATTGAGATTATTTCCTGCATATTCTCAAATCACAATGCTTTGACACTGGAGCTCAATCACAAGGAAACTTTGGAGGAACTCAAACACCTGGATGCTAAAGACTACCTTGAGAAAAAAATGCTTGGATCCACCAGGAAATCAAGAAGAACTTAAACATTTCATGGAAACCAATGAGAATGAAGACATTTCAGCCCAAAACCTATGGGATACAGCAAAGGCAGACCTAAAGGGGAAATACATAGCTATCCAAGCCTCCCTCAAAAACATTGAAAAATCCAGAATATACCAGCTGTCTCTACACCTTAAAGAACTGGAGAATCAACAACAAATTAAGCCAACTCCACACACAAGAAGGGAAATAATGAAGATTAGAGCAGAGATCAATGAGATAGAAACTAGAGATACAGTAGAACGCATCAATGATACTAGAAGCTGTTTTTTTTGAAAGAATCATAAAGTTGATAAACCATTAGCCATGCTAATCCAAAAGAAAAGAGATAATTCCCAAATTAATAGAATTATGAATGTAAAGGGAGAGATCACAACTAACAGCAAGGAAATAGAAACAATCATTAGAAGTTATTATCCACAGTTATATGCCAGTAAGTTAAGCAACCTAGATGAAATGGATGCATTCCTGGAAAACTATAAACTTCCATAATTGAACCAGGAAGAATTTGACAACCTGAATAGACCAATATCTAGTAATGAGATTGAAGCAGTGATCAAAAACCTCCCATAAAACAAGAGCCCATAACCTGATGGATTCCCTGGGGAATTCTACCAAACCTTCAAAGAATAAATAACACCTATTATCCTGAAGCTGTTTCAGAAAATAGAAACAGAAGGAAAACTTCCAGACTCTTTTTATGAAGTCAGCATTATCCTTATCCCTAAACCAGGGAAAGACCCCAGAAAAAAGTAGAATTTCAGACCAATATCCCTGATGAATATGGATGCTAACATTCTCAACATGATCTTAGCAAAGAGGATCCAACAGCACCTTAAAAAAAAATATCCACCATGACCAGGTGGGATTAATCCCTGGGTTGCATGGATGCTTCAACCTTCGCAAATCAATCAATGGGATAGAACAAATCAATAAGAGAAGAGAGAAGAACCACATGGTCCTCTAAGTTGATGCAGAAAAAACATCTGACAAAATCCAGCATCCGTTCCTGATTAAAATGCTTCAAAGTATAGGTATAGAGGGAACATTCCTGAACTTCATAAAATCTATGTATGAAAAACCTACAGCAAATATCATCCTCAATGGGAAAAAGCTCACACCCTTCCCATTGAGGTAAGGAACAAGACAATGGTGCCCACTCTCACCACTCTTGTTCAGCATAGTATTAGAAGTCCTAGCAAAAGCAATCAGACAATAAAGAGAAATAAAAGGTATCCCAATTGGCAATGAAGTAGTCAAATGCTCTCTCTTTGCAGATGACATGAGAATTTATATGGAAAACCCAAAGGACTCCACCCACAAACTATTAGAACTCATACAGCAATTCAGTAATGTGACAGGTTACAAAGTCAATATGCAGAAATCAGTTGCTTTCTTATACACTAACAATGAAAACACAGAAAGGTAAATTAGAGAATCGATTTCGCTTACTATAGCTCCAAAATCCATAAGATACCTGGAAATAAACCTAACCAAAGAAGTAAAAGATCTATACTCGAGGAACTACAGAACACTCATGAAGAAATCAAAGAAGACACAAAAAGATGGAAGACCATTCCATGCTCTTGATTCGGAAGAATAAACATTGTAAAAATGTCTATACTGCCTAGAGCAATCTATACTTTTAATGCCATTCTGATCAAAATTCCACTGATATTTTTCAAGGAGCTGGAGCAAATAATCCTAAAATTTGTATGGAATCAGAAGAGACCCCTAATTGCTAAGGAAATGTTGATAAAGAAAAACAAAACTGACGGCATCACGTTGCTTGATTTAAAGATTTACTACAAAGCTGTGGTCACCAAGACAGCATGATACTAGCATAAAAAGAGACACATAGACCAGGGGAATAGAGTAGAGACCCCAGATATGGACCCTGAACTCTGTGGTCAAATAATATTTGACAAAGCAGGAAAAAATATCCAGTGGATAAAAGACAGTCTCTTCAATCAATGGTGCTGTGAAAATTGGACAGCTATATGTAGAAGAATGAATCTCGACCATTCTCTTACACCTTACACAAAGATAAACTCGAAATGGATAAAATACCTCAACCTGAGACAGGAATACATCAGCATCCTGGAGGAGAACATAGGCAGTAACCTCTTCAATATCAGCCACAGCAAATTCTTTCAAGATATGTCTAGAAAGGCAAAGGAAACAAAAGTGAAAATGAACTTTTGGGACTTCATCAAGATAAATAACTGCTGCACAGCAAAGGAAACAGTCAACAAAACAAAGAGGCAACCTATGGAATGAGAGAAGATATTTGCAAATCGCAGTACAGACAGAAGGCTGATATGCAGAATCTCTAAAGAACTTCTCAAACTCAACGCACACAAAACACATAATCATGTCAAAAATGGGCAGAAGACATGAACAGACACTTCTCCAATGAAGACATACAAATGGCTATCAGACACATGAAAAAATGTTCATCATCACTGGCCATCAGGGAGATTCAAATCAAAACCAAATTGAGATACTACCTTACACCATTTAGAATGGCCAAAATTAGCAAGACAGGAAACAACGCGTGTTGGAGAGGAGGTGGAAAAAGGAGAACCCTCTTCCACTGTTGGTGGGAATGCAAGTTGGTGCAACCACTTTGGACAACAGTGTGGAAATTCCTTATGACATTAAAAATAGAACTTCCCTACGACCCTGCAATAACACTATTAGGTATTTACCCCAAAGATACAAATGTAGTGAAAAGAAGTGCCATCTGTAGCCCAATGTTCATAGCAGCAATGGCCACGGTTGCCAAAATGTGGAAAGAACCAAGATGCCCTTCAATGGATGAATGGATAAGGAAGATATGGTCCATATACACTATGGAGTATTATGCCTGCATCAGAAAGGATGAATACCCAACTTTTGTATCAACATGGACGAGACTGGAAGAGATTATTCTGAGTGAAGTAAGACAAGTGGAGAGAGTCAATTATCATATGGTTTCACTTATTGATGTAGCATAACAAATAACACAGAGGACATGGAGAGATGGAGAGGAGAAGCGAGTTGAGGGATATTTGAGGGGGAGTTGAACCATGAGAGACTATGGACTGTGAAAAACATTTTGAGGGTTTTGAAGGGGTTGGGTGTGGGAGGTTGGGGGAGCCAGGTGGTGGGTTTTATGGAGGCACGTATTGCATGGAGCACTGGGTGTTTTGCCTAAACAACGAATTCTGTTATACTGAAAAGGAATTAAATAAATAAAAATTAAAAAAAAATACACACGACCTGTGTCAAATGCTCTAATCAGTAAAGAAGAGAGATAGAGGGCAAAGAAAAAGAATGGGAATCCAAGTCATCCACACAAAACATTTATACACATCTAAGGAAGTCGTACACTTAGTTTTATCCCACTTTCACATGTCGCTCAAGAATTTACAGTCTTGTGGTGTGTTTCTGTGACAGTAGCACACCTCAGCGGACACCTTGGCATAACTGTTCTGCCTCCTAAGGAATGCAATTAGAGTGTGACCTGGTGGGTGGATAAAAACGGCCCTCCCTGTACTTCCCTGAGCTCGGTCAGCATTTCTGATGAAGGATAATTGCTTCAGATACTGCTCTGTAACCCAAGTCCTGTCCAGTTGTGTTTATCATGAAAGAGTCTCAGTCTCAGTAATCTAAACTTCAGTGTGTTCCCAGCACAGAAAAAATGAAGGGCATTTCTGTTTTCACAACCCCCCCCCAAAAAAAAACCCACAATTAACAGGAGTTAAATCAAAGAAAGCTGGACGAAAATCCAAATAGAGTGAATTTATATAATCTTCCACCTTTTTTTTGAGACAGAATTATTATCATACCATGGTTATTGAATATATTTGGTTTACATTTGTGAAAACAGAAACACTGTTTTCCTGGGTTATGCTTAAATAAGTAAAGGGATGTAACAATAAAACAGGTGACCAGTCTGGGGAAACTCATCCCGGATTACTTAAATGGAAATCTATGGATGCCCAGTTCCGACAACAACATATGATTATATGCAAATATCTGGCATCTCTTTTCACTGATACTTTTTTTTTTTTGAATTACATATGAGAATATAAGCATCTCTCCACTTTTTAAATTTTATGTATTTTTTATTAATTTTTAAATTTAATTTTATTTTTTTCAGTGTTCCAAGATTCATTGTTTATGCACCACATCCAGTGCTCCATGCAATATGTGCCATCTTTAAGCCCACCACCAGGCTCACCTAACCCCCTACATACTCCCCTCCAAATTCCTCAGTTTGTTTCTCAGAGAGAGGTGGCAGAGGGACAGAGGGAAAGGGAGAAACTTATGCAAGTTCCACACCTAACCTGGAGCCCAGGTTTGGGCCTCCATTTTACATCACTTGACCCAAAAACAAGAGTCAGACGCTTAACAAACTGAGCCACACATGGACCCCAGGCATTGGTACAATTATTAAAAATTGTTGGAAACACTGTTGCACTAAATCTCCTTTATGTGGATGGCTGCAGATTACAATGAAATAGCCACATTGGTGAGTATCATAAAATTACCAATGGTATATTAGGAACAATGGATTTTATAATGTTGATGGTTACTATGCATTTTCTACTTATAATTCAATTGAATCTGACAAGCTTTAAGCAGCAAAGCTAATATTGTCCAGATAAGCGAGGTAGTTATGGTTAGTGTAGGAACCACTGGTGGCATAGAGAAGAGAGAAGTACCCCTTTCTGAAGGTCATCAAAACATGATAGAGCCATCACAGTTCTATAACATGTCTGTCTAGTGTGGGTGGGAATGATACCTCACAAAACCTTCGCTAAGTTAAGGATCAGTTTGAATCCAGGAGTTCTCCACGTTCAAATGTGCTAAATGTATTTGTTTCTATATGGTTCAGTGTTTTGTATTTGATGTTTATATGTTACATATGTGTGTTATATTTGCATATATATACATATATACATATATACACACACACACACACACATGTGTGCGTGTTAATTTTCTCAAGAAGTATTAAGTTATATTGTTTTATTAGTTGATCAATAGCAAGATTGGTCATTGATAAAGATAAAAAAGATCCCATTTCCAAGTATATACACAGAGAACCATTTGCAACAAGTAAATGCAAAATGAATTTCGTTACACACTTTAGTGTCACTGAATGGGGTTATCTTTTTGTTTTGTTTTACTTTATTTTAATTTAATTTTATTTTTTAATGTTCCAGGATTTATTGTTTATGCACCACACACAGTGCTCCATCCAATACATGCCCTCCTTAATACCCTCCACCAAGCTCACCCATCTCCCAACTCCACTACCCTCCAAAACCCCCACTTGTTTCTCAGGGTCCACAGTCTCTCATGGTTCATCTCCTCCTCCAATTTCCCCCAAATCACTTTTCCTTTCCATCTCCTAATATCATCCATGTCATTACTAATGCTCCACAAGTAAGTGAAACCATATGATAATTGAATTTCTCTGCTTGACTTACTTCACTCACCATAATCTCCTCCAGTCCCATCCATGTTGATACTAAAGTTTGGTATTCAACTTTTCTGATAATTGTGTAATATTCCATTGTATATATGGACCATATCTTCTTTATCCATTCATCTATTGAAGGGCATATTGGCTCTTTCCACAATTTGGTGATTGTGGCCATTGCTGCTATGGACACTGGGGTACTTATGGCACTTCTTTTCACTACATGTGTATTTTGGGGGTAAATACCCACTAGTGCAATTTCAGTGTCATAAGGTAGCTTTATTTTTAATTTTTTGAGTAATCTCCACACTGTTTTCCAAAGTGGCTGCACTAACTTGCATTCCCACCAGCAGTGGATAGGGTTATCTTAACAGCATTTTATGCTTGATACATAAATTGTCCATTGTAGCTAAAATTAGATCATTTGTAACCACTTTTTTTTTAATATTTTACTTTATTTCCAGTTAGATAATGTACAGCATAATATTAGTTTCAGGTATATAATGTGTTGATTCAACACTTCCATCCAACATCTGGTGCTCATCACAAGTGCACTCCTTAATCTCCATCCCCTATTTAACCCATCCCTCACACCCTCTCCTCTGGTAAACTTTGGATTGTTGTCTAGAGTTAGGAGTCTTTTTTTTTTAAAGATTTTTATTTATTTACTTGACAGAGAGAGAAGGATAACAAGTAGGCAGAGAGGCAGGCAGAGAGAGAGGAGGAAGCAGGCTTCCCGCTGAGCGGAGAGCCAGATGCAGGGCTGGATCCCAGGACTCTGGGATCATGACCTGAGCCGAAGGCAGAGGCTTTAACCCACTGAGCCACCCAGGTGCCCCGAGTTAGGAGTCTTTTTATTGGTTTGCCTGTCTCTCTTTGTTTTCCCCTTAGCTCTTTTTTTTTTCTTGAGTTCACATATGAGTGAAAACATATGGCATTTGTCTTTCTCTAATTGACTTGTTTCACTTAGCCTAATAGTTTCTAGCTTCATTCATGTCATTGCAAATGGAAGAATTCATTCTGTTGTTATGACAAAGTAATATTTATACAGATATATGTATATATATGTATATATACATATGTATGTGTAGGTTTAAATAATGGTGTATATATAGACTATATCTTCTTTATCCATTCATTTTTCATTGGATAACTGGGCTCTTTCCATATTTTGGCTATTGTGCTCCTATTTATTTTACTGTTTAGGTGCTTGTATTATTGAGAATATCTGTGGCCTTAAGACTTCAAACTGAAGTTAATAAATTATTTGTAACAAAAAAGAAAGGGAAAGAAAAATTATCACCACAAAAGTGATTGAGAAGATATAATGATTTTATCAAATCTCTATTATTTTAATTTTCTAGATTAATGTAATCCCTGTCTTCAATCCTGGAATGACATTGTTCTTAAGGAGTGTACAAGGTGAAATTACTGTACTTCTAAGCAACAGGACCAGTGAGAACTGGTTACATTTTTACAGAGCAGAACCTCAGAATCACTATTCTCAGGGTCCCCATCAACTCCTTATTTCTCTGACTGTATATAACTGGGTTGAGCACTGCAGTCAGAATGGTGTAGAACATAGCCAGAGTCTTGTCCTCTGCTAGACATAGGAGAGATCTTCACTATAATTAAGTTTAAGTGAAGGGTGCATAGTAGAAAGCCACCACAGTGAGATAGGTGCTGCAGGTAAAATAGGCCTTCGTCCTCCCTTCTGTTGAATGCATGCATCAGATGACAAGGAGAACCCAGCCATAGGAATATGCAATGCCAATGAAAGGAAACACAAGGAAGGGGGTGGTGCTTAAAAATACTGTGTACTCATAGACCCAGGTGTCCATGCAGGCCAGAGTCAACATGGTGGGGACGCCACAGAAGAAATGGTTGATAGTCGTGGATCGACAGAAGGGTATATTAAGGACATATGCAGTGTGGGCACAGGGGTTGATTGAGCCCATTACCCAAAAACCTGTTGTCGTCAGCACACACACACATTTTTGTTCATACAAATGGGATAATGGAGAGGAAAGCAAATAACCACATAGCGATCATAGGCCATAGAGGCCAATATTAATCCTTCTGCACGAGCTAAAGCAACAAAGAAGAAGCACTGAACTCCACACCAGATGAAAGAAATAGACTTATTTCCAAGGAGATAATCAGAAGCCATCTTGAGGACAATAGGAGAGATGTAGTTCATGTCCATGAGAGAGAGCTAACTAGTAGAAAATACGTAAGTGTGTGCAGATTCATGTCCAGGAGGATGAGGATGATCATGAATAGGTTGCCAAAGAGAGCCAGTAGGAAAATAAGAAAATTGAGAATGAAGAAAACCAGGTCAATTCCTGATGGTGGGAATAACCCCAATAAGAAGAAATCAGTAGATATTTTGTTAATATTTTCCATGGGACAGTAATTTATTTTGCCCTAAAGAGAGAAACATATTGAGTACAGGAAAATCATCTTATTAATTCATTATTTTAGTTCCACTTGATTTATTCAGAACACATTGCAGCTCTCAAAAAATTTAACACATATTTTGAAAAACAATTTTTACCTCATAGATAAAATATTGATGACACATACAACTGTCTCTAAAATATTTCATGGAAATGTGTAAAGTTGTAAGAACAACATACTTCTATGACTTTATTAAGATACACAATTTTATTTTTCTATGCAAATTTAGTTATTATCAACATCAGCACTTATACCTTTTAAGTATACATTGCAAGTCAATGTAAAAGCATAAATTACATAAAATACATTTTGTGACTCCTAGGCAATTATTTTTTCTTTTATAATTAAGCCTTAACATTTCTGAAACTTATATATATACATATATATATGTGTATATATATATGCATATATATATGTATATATATACACACACACTTTTCTCTGTTCAATTGTTTGTTTTCTTTTTTAAAATATTTTAAAAAAAATTTTAAAGATTTTATTTATTTATTTAACAGAGAGAGATCACAAGTAGGCAGAGAGGCAGGCAGAGAGAGAAGGGGAAGCAGGCTTCCCGCTGAGCAGAGAGCCAGTGGGGCTGGATACCAGGACCCTGAGATCCTGACCTGAGCAGAAGGCAGAAGCTTAACCCACTGAGCCACCCAGGCACCCCAATTATTTGTTTTCTTTAAAAAGTTTGCCAAATCAAGCTTTTTAGATGCCAAGCATTTTTATCTAATTCTTTCTTCCCCCAGAATACTATAATAAATAGTTATTGACAAATATAATTTATGTGAAGATTTCTTCCCCCTCACTTAATATGCAAATACTTTAGTTTAAGAAAAAAAATATTTTCCTGGTAAATTAGTCTAAAGCTTTTATGTAGTTCCATGACTCTGTTTAAGCTCTCTGAAAAGATCTCTATTGTGTTTATCTACTTCTCAATAATTATATAACACTATGCATTGCCTTATGTCATCTTTTCTTATTCTGTTTTACCTCTTGCTTTTGTGTATTTAAATTTCTTTCCATTTATAGATAAGTGTGAGAGTTTATCCCCTATATGTATCACCCATGGCTTAAAACTCAACTAACATAATAATAAAGAGGTAAATATGCATAAATTTAAAGAAAGTATGAAAGAGAATAGAGGGGGGATCATAGGTGAAAAGGTTGAGAACCTTTTGGGAGAATAAATTTTAAAGAACATACATTTAAAAGGGGAAGGAGAAAAGGCATTTTGAGAGTATTCTAAGTGGGAATGAGCTGAAAGAATCTACTCTAGAAGGGATACCAAATCCCTCCAGGGGCGATTTACATGAGTAAAATGCAGCATGTTATGCCTAAAAAAGACTGCAGTGCTTCAATCTCTCATCCTTTTCCAAGGACCAAAGCAATCAGACTGGTGAGGAAGTCTTTATATGAAAGACAGACATACACACACTGAGTTAAAAATGATGAGGGAAAATGCAAGAAAACTTTACAAAAACCTGATGTCTTCAGAGAAATACGAGAAGTTGTTAAATCCAACATAAAAACGCCATGTAATATATAAAATGAAATGTCAAAGAACAATAAAAAAATTCTGGAAAGTGAAGGATAATAACTAATATAAAAAGTTGAATGAACATTTCAAGAGATAAATTCATGAAAATCAGCCAGAAAACAACAGTGAAACACAAAATTTGACATATAGAACAGAAAAGAAAATGAGAGGAATAATATAAGATGACCCAACCTACACTTATGTACTTTCCTGTAAATGCATATCACATTGATTTATTTTTGACAAAATATTTATTTTAAGTGAATATTAATATACAAAACTTTATTCCTTTCAGAACGGGTATATGTGAGCTAGAATATTCAAAGGTGATGCAAAAATCACAGAACAGAAAAGGAAATAATCTATTAAATGATATTTTCTTGAATATGCTAAATATTGTCCTGAAAATAATTTCTATATAATTCTCAATGTCAGCAAGATAGCTTAAATTCTCCTTGCAAAAAATTATGGTAATAGGGAATTACAGTAATAGAAACAATTATTAAAAATAAATAATAAATAATTTAAAATAAATTAATACAAATTAAATTTATTTATTTTAAAAATAAGTAAATAATATATGGCTATAGGAAGATAAATATATGCAGTAATTTATATGATATAGCATCATGATTCACAATACTGTGATATAATTTATATGCAAACAATAAATTCAAGGAAATGGAACAATGCTACCAATGCATGTCCTCAAATATAACATGGGACATAACTATGTTGACAGATGGGGAGAGGGTCAGGAAAATGTTGATGTAAGGAGGGGTGACACTTCATCCACAGTGGGTTGAGTTACAAATCATGGCCTGGTATTTGGGATTTAGGAATTAAGCATTAGAAGATGAGAATATTGTTTAAAATAATGAAGAAGGACTGTGGGAGGCAAGATGGTGGGGAAGTAGGAGGAGATGCCATTTCGACCTGTACCCTAAAGTGAGCTAATTACCTACCAAAGAACTTTGATCACCCATGAAATCAGCCTGAGATTAGAATTATACTTCTGGATCTCTATGGGGGCAGAAGACTCCAGTGGGCAGGTAAAGCAGAGTGGAAATATCAGACTGATATTGGAAAATAAACAAGAGGGGGAAGGAGCCAGGAGAAGTGACCCATTGGAAATTAATACCCCAATAGGAGAGTGCCCTATGATTGGGGACCAGCATTAACTTAGAGTCTGGTTGAAAGCACTCAAAAAGAGCAAAGGATTGTTGGGGGAGGATTGTGGGATTCGGGGCAATTAGGGACAGAGGTTTAAGTCCCCAGAACCAGGACAACCACCCTTGGCGCTGAGCCAGAGAGAGTGGGATGAAAAAGCCAGGTCTTGGTCCCTGAGAGTGTCTGAGTGGTGGCTCCCATGGGGGTGAGGGAGCCTCACCAGGGGGCAGAACCACAGCTTTTTGCACTCTTCACATGTGCCCCACAGGACCAGAGTCTAAGTCGCACCCCACACCCTCCCCTGAGAGAAGTGCATGCAGGGGCCAGACTGTGCTCTCTCAGACCCTGGAGAGTCTGAGCACTCCCAGCCTGGGCCAGCGGGAAAATCTCAGCGCTCTATCGTTGCTTGGGACCTCTCTGGAGGTCCAGAGCTGCCCAGACAGATGACTACCATGGTTTTGGGTACAAGCAGGAGTTCCTATGACACCAGAGTCTGTGACTGGGAACTTGCTCTGCCAGCAGCAGAGGGGGAATTTATGTGCTATTGGAGCACCCAGAGGGGAACAGACTGAGGCTTCTCTCTGAGAGGGAGGTCTGGGTGCAGTTTGCTTCCCTCTGAACCTCCAAAAACTATCAAAAGCCACCAAGAAGAGAGAAAACAAATTAACAAACAAATAAACACAAACACCCTCCAGAGAACAAAAGACTGAAAAACCGGTTTCCTCAGAGCCCAACACCTTGAAGGGGGCAGGAGGACTTAACTCTAGGAATATTGTTTGAAAACCCATGGAGCAGGTCCCTCCCCTGGAAAGCCAACCAACCAAACAAACAAACAAAAGAAAAGAGGACAACCACAACTACTTCATTGATACAACTTATTGTTATTTGTATTTATATTTTATTGAAGTATAGTTGACACACAATGTTACATTAGTTTCAGGGTTTCAAGTGTTGAGCATAGTTTCGGGTGTATCCCATAGTGATTTGATGACTCTAAGCACACATAGATACAACTTTTATTTTTAATTAGTTCTCACTATCCTGGTATAAAGTTCAGAGACTGTGCCCTCTCCATCAGAGCTATTGCACATGGACATAAACAGTATGTTGGAATGGGAATTCAGGTTAACAATTATCCAGTCAATAGCTAGGTTGGAGAAAGCTGTTAATGGGAAAATGGAATGGATTAGGGCAGAAAAAAATTATCTAAAAGGTAGGATATATATGTATATATATATACATATATATATATACATGTATATAAAAGATATATATATGTGTGTATATATATATGTATATATATACATATATATCTTTTTAACCTATTTACCATCACAGTGAGATGTCCAGTACATCAAATTCCATAATAACCTTTTAACCTGAATGTTTTGATACATATACCTGTGTTTTTCTTTTGTTTTTTTTGATTTTTCAATTTTTAATATAATTTCCTTTTAGTTTATTCTTTTATTTTTTAAATATTCATATAGAGTTAAGCTTCAAGGTAATCCCCTTTCCCCAGTCAATGCTACACCATAGGTAAACCAGTTTTTAATGCCCCTTTATCCTAGGAAAGTAGAACTCTTTAACAAAGATATCAAGATACATCTAGGAAGACTCAAAATTACCTTCCTCAAACACACTGAGAATTTATAACCACTCTCCCATTTTTTCTCCTGCCAGTGTTTCTGTGTATTTGTTTTTGTCTTGGTAGTATATAAATCTTATACCTGG
>RCUC01167007.1:0-49181 GCA_003697995.1 Taxidea taxus jeffersonii
CATGCTCACATGGCCTCTTAGTACATGAGCGTGGAGAGAATAAAAGAAAGCTCTTCTTTCTTTTATAAAACCACCAATCCTTTTGGATTAGGGCTCCACTCTTATGACTTCATTTAATTTTAATTACCTCCCATTAAAACCCTGTCTCCAAGTATAGTTATACTGGGGGCTACAGCTTTAACAGGCTCACATTAAGGGCTCACATTTCACTTGATAACACATGGTAAATTCTAGAGAAATGGTGGGAGCAGATGTGCCCAGGCATGTCTTGACTCACTAGGCACATCAAGGGCTTTAGTTTTGAAAGTTTTACAGGTGAGGAAAATGTTCATTACTCTTCTAGGTGAGTTAGTTGAGTACCAGTTAAGAGTTGTATTATAATGTTTAATTATGAAAGTGGAAATGAATGCAGGAAATATTAAATAAAAAGTATTTAGAGTTATTTATGTAAAGTCTGATTATATTAAGAGACAAAATATGTATTTCTAAAAGCTTTTAAAGAGAGCATTCCTGTGGTCATGGTCTAAGACTTCTTGCTTCCTGCTCATTTCCAAGTCTGTTACCCCAGGCTTCCAAATGAGTATGTGATTCCCTGATACCATTCCAGTAATTTTGTCTTTTACTTTAGATAGCTAAAAGCTATTTGTAGTCAGGAAATGTGACTGATACAAAACTGTGACTATTTTTTTGTCAAAGCAAATGGGTCCTAAAGGCAAAGCTGAGATGATGCTGAAAATAGAGAAAATTCTACTTAGTTTACTCTTGTGGTTCTGGTATCTAATATGTACTGTTGTGTGTGAGCACTGATGACAGAAGAATATAGGGACCTGGGCTGAAAATTATTTCTAGTCACCCAAATTTTCTACTTTTTGAATGAGTATGAATGAATTTATGGTTGAATGAAAATATCATATTTTAAACATTATCACTTTCTATTCTGTTGACAGAGCATTGATATGCTAATTACCAAACACTTTTTTATTTTTTATTTTTACTTCTCAACAAGCCATTTTTGCAAACTTAGTTAAAAAATACCTCATGGTAATTCCAACCACCAAAAATACATTTCTATAAAATGTCCATAATCCATATTTTTCATTAATTGGTTCCATATATGTTTCTTATCAAGCTATAATGCATAATTTGCTAAGAATTATATCAGGATCACTTAATTTCCCTCAGCCTTAAAAAAAAAGCTTATAAAAATATGTTATATAGCACTTTAATTTTAAAAGAAAAGCACCCAGAAAAAGTGATTTGCAATTAAATTTGCAAGGGAAATTATTGTAACACTTCAAATATCAATATAAACAGATCATACAATCATACTCAAAACTTCTGGTCTTGAGATAATTTTTTTGAATCACTAACAAAACCTGTATTTTCTAACTATAGCTGTGTAAAAAAATAGCCATACTAATCTGAAAAATGTCTTCTCTGCAGAATGAAAAGTATAATACAGGGAGAATTTTGCCTCGACAGATATTAATTTTAACTTTCAAAATCTATGAGCTCTCACCAATTATGTTTCAAATGAAAGTAATTATGCAATAATAACATTGAAAGTATAAAATACCAAAGTTCTTTATAAGGAGATAACTGCCTTTTGTCATGTCCAAAGGGGTAGAACTGCAGGCATGAATGGTCTATCACTAATGCACCATTATATGTTATATCAGTACACTTAAAAATATATGAGAAATATTACATTGTGTGTTTATAAATAAATTAGTCTTACAATTAGTTTTTTTGTAGGTAATGTTTTATATTTTGATGTCATTAATATGTAATCTAGTAATATGTATTTAGGGAAATCTTTAAGAAAAAATTAGCAGTATGTTCTTAGTGAGAGTTGAATCTATTGGACCCTCTATGGAGAGTCATGAGAAACATTTTCAGATCAGTATAATAATGAAAATAAAGTGGCATATCTTCTTAATGATTTAAAAATGAAATGTTATTTGAGACTAATAACAGAGGGCACCTGGGTGGCTCAGTCATTAAATATCTTCCTTTGACTCAAGTCATAATCCCTGGGTCCTGGGATCCAGCCCTGCACTGGGCTTCCTGCTCAGCGAGGAGCCTGCTTCTCCTCCTACTCCCCCTGCTTGTGCTCCCTTCTCTCACTGTTTCTCTGTCAAATAAATAAAGTCTTAAAAAAAAAAGAGAGAGACTCATAACAGAAAGTGATTATAAATGTAATATTACTCCAATAATGGCAACAAATGTAATGGCTACAGAAAACAAAGTCCATCCTACTTCACATATATTTAGTTTTCTAGGATCAGAGACACTACTGTGATTATTTCACTTGGTATACATTTCTTTTTTTTTTTTTTTTAAGATTCTATTTATTTATTTGAGAGAGAGTGAGTGAGATAGAGAGAGATCACAAGCAGGGGTGAGGATAGAGGGAGAAGAAGACTCTTCACTAAGCAGGGAGCCGATGCGGGACTTGATCCCAGGACTCCGGGATCATAACCTGAGTCGAAGGCAGACACTTAACCAAGGAGCCACGCAGGCGCCCCACTTGGTATACATTTCTTAAGATGATAAATATTCTGCCTCTAGCCAAATGAAATCAGCTAAAGGCAGTTCTGATGCCATTAAGATACTGAATCTCATACCTAAGTGTGCCTCCCAAAAATCTGTCCAAAATAACTAATTTAAGATCTGTACCTCTATAAGCCTAGGATTCTTTTGTAAATTTTCTTCTATGACTACATGACTTCTACAAAATGTCCTGTATGTCAGAAATACTATGTGAAAGAAAGTTTTATAGAGTTTGAAAACTGCAATAAAGAACAATAAAATTGTGTCCACTGAGTGTTGCTAGGAAGCTTTTTCACCATATGTGTATATTTTGCTCTTCTTTTTTTTTTTTTGGCTTTGTTTTTGTGTTTCAAATTTTTATTTAAATTCTAGTTAACATATAGTATAATATTGATTTCAGGAATATAATTTAGTGATTCATCTATTTTATATACACCAGTTTTCATCATATTTAAAATGGACCTTTCCTTTAAGATGGTGTAACATGTTAGAACTGATTCCCACAGCCATCAGCTAAGGTTAAAAGTATCTATTTAGAACTATGTGATAGATAATCTATAAAAGTTTAAGGTCCATGTGTTTTATTAATAATTGAAGAGAAAAATATGTTAGAAAAAAAAGACTGAAAATCAGAAAGGAGAAGACTATATTTGAGAGGTTTCTGTGAAATTGTATTAAAATAATTTATGAAATTATTTTGTGAAATAGTATCAAAATAACATATCACAAGATGGATAGTAGGTAAATGGTGCTTTCAAAACAGATTAGAAGCAGGGCACCTTGGTGGTTCTGTCAAGTAAGTGTCAGACTCTTGATTTCTGCTCGGGTCATGATCTCAAGGTTGTGAGATCAAGCCCAGGCTACATGCTGGGTGTGGAGCCTGCTTAGTATTCTCTCTCTCCTCTCCCTTTGCCCTCTTCTGCCTTCTCAAAAAAAAAGAAGAAAGAAAGAAAGATTAGATGCTCTTAATCATACACACAAAAACAGGTACATGTGCATGCACACGTATAACTTTATGATAATGATTCACACTTCTGTAGAAAAATTAGATTATACAGAAGAACCTAAAATTGATTCATCTCCAAATACTTACTGATGAATAATATTAGTAAAATGTAATATTAAATCTATAATATAGAATTGGAAATACAAATTTTTTGCATTTTCATAAGAGTTCCCCTACAAATCTTAAGGTGGAATAAATGGCCAGAAATCTGTGTAATAGACTTACTTTATTTCCTTTACAGATAATTTTATTATTGGAACCCACAGATCTTTGTTCTGGAATTTCATTCAGACTATAATTAAGAAAGAATATACCAGTGTAGTACTGCATCCACACAGTAGCCAAGATTTCTAATGATGACTAAAACTACAAAAGAAAATAAACACTTTAAAAAAGTAGTAAAAGGGGGCGCCTGGGTGGCTCAGTGGGTTAAAGCCTCTGCCTACGGCTTAGGTCATGATCCCAGAGTCCTGGGATCAAGCCCCGCATCGCCCAGCATCACCCCGCATGGGGCTCTCTGCTCAGCGGGGAGCCTGTTTCCTCCTCTCTCTGCCTGCCTCTCTGCCTACTTGTGATCTCTGCCTGTCAAATCAATAAATAAAAAATCTTTAAAAAAAAAAAAAGTAGTAAAAGATAGTGTCAAGTAAGGGAAGGAAAAATTCTCCCTAAAATCTAGAGTAAAATCAGATCAAATGCAGCAACATGTTTTATTCTGAAATTGCAAAATGCATTTTAAAGCCAATAATAATGATGTCAAAATTACATAGTTAATTGACATATAGAATGACTATATTTATGCTTGATATGTTTACATCATAGCAGGCAAAAAAATGTTCAAAATCATGGTAAAAATTTTAAGTCCTACTAATAATAGTCTAATTACATAAAAGTTCACTGTATGAAAATTGAATTCACCGGAGTTAAAGACTTACCTGTAAGAATGGATTAGTAAATTACAAACATGTCCTATTATGACTTACAATTATACAAATTACACAAATACCACATATTTAGACTACTACTGGAGGCCTTTTGTTTCAAAAGATATATATTTCAATAATTTATCTTTACCTATTACTCCCACTCTACTTCACTATTGTTGCCCTATTTATTCTCTGAGATAGGTTCTGTGGGACTTGTCTGAGTTTGAAGTCACACCCTGCTTCTCAAGCAAGGGACTCCTTGACACTTTCCTCATTTTATCTCTGTAATTTTTCTTGAAAGTTACCAAAAATGTTCATAATTATTTATTTTCATTAAAAATAAATTTTCATTCTTCCATTAAATTTATTTATAGTATTTTTTTATTAAATTATAACAATGTTATTTATGGATATTAAATTTGAAATGCACATTGTGAGTTCTAGCATACGGTAAAAGTTTATGAAAAAATTAAGTTTTTTTTTTTAACATACTGAGATTTAAGGTCACAGAGCAAAACTAGCCCTAAATTAGATAGAAATAGATGTGCAGGGATAGATGAAATTGAAGTACTTGTTCATCTGGGTAGAGTGATAAAACTGATCACAGGTATGAGAAGTTCACCCAGAATGGCTGATAACTTGCTGCACAAGCTAGTGGGGACAGTGTGAGACCCCAGGGGGAGTCCAAATCCCTTACTTGTTCTTTCTCCATGAACCCCACTTAACTCTCATTGAGAAGACAGAAAGAATATTAAGAAGTATGCAGTGTGCTGTAGACCTGTGAGAAGGGATGCTGTATGTGAAGGGTAAGAAGCTCTGCCCAGATCCCTGCCTCTCCCCTTTATAAGGAAGAGAAGTCTCAACCTGAGGGGGGGAAAGGAAACAAACAATCCTTTCCTTGGGCATTTGTAAAAATCTGTGGCAGCTGGAGAAGGGAACAAAGGGGGAAAAACACTATTGCGACAGAAGGAGGATTTAATTAAGGACTCAACTATAGCTAAGGAAAGTATGGGAGAACTAATAGGTCAGCATTCATGAGTTCTCAAGATACAGTGCTTGCCAAAATCTTAAACCAATCAGAACGAGAGACCTCTGCCTCCAAGCTAATAAACCCTAAACAACTAACAGCAGCATTATACTACTGGGAGAGGGAAAGGAAATGAACAAGAGCATAGAAAATGGCCCTCTCTGGTATGTACTGCAGGAAAGTTTTAAGCTTAGAATTTAAGACATGCTCAAGCCAATCTACCCCACCCTAGAAACAAAATACTGCCCAAGTATGTGAAGCCTGTGGTGCACTGAGGGTAACCATAGCAACAACAAACCTTCAAGCCAGCCAAACTCCTAACTAGGTTAATTCAAACAATGGAGCCTGGTAGAAGGAATGCTGTGCCCATTTCCAGACATAAAGATGATTTACCTCGGTCTATATTGTTCTACACAAAACATCTGGTTTTCTAAAGAAATTACAAAGCATATGAAAAAGCAAGACAACAAACACCTTGAAGAGAAAAAAGTCATCAGAACACTCAAACATAACAGGTATTACAATTATTTGATGTGGATTTTTAAATAATTGTGATTAATTATGTGAGAGTCTCTAAAGAAAACCTGGATAACATGTAAGCATATAAGAACATTATCATCAGGGCACCTGGGTGGCTCAGTGGGTTAAAGCCTCTGCCTTCGGCTCAGGTCATGATCCCGGGGTCCTGGGATCGAGCCCCTCATCAGGCTCTCTGCTCACCAGGGAGCCTGCTTCCTCCTCTCTCTCTGCCTGCCTCTCTGCCTACTTCTGCTGTCTGTTAAATAAATAAATAAAATCTTAAAAAAAAAAAAAAAAGAACATTATCATCAGGGTCAAAAACCGTAAGAAAGAATCAAATAGAAATGCTAGAAATGAAAAGATTATTATCTTTACTATAAGAACTGAAGAATGTCTCTTACAAACTCAGCAAAAGACTTGACACAGATGAAAATAAAAAGAATCAGAATATGAAGAGGCATTACTCTTAACTGAAACAAGCACCCACATGCATAGGGAGAGAGAAAGAGGGAGAGAGAGAAAGAGAAACAAAACAAAATACAGAGTAATTGAGAACTATTGTACAATATTATGTGCTCAATATACCAATAATTGGAATCCCAGAAAAAAAAGGAAGAAAAGGAGAAGGGAAATTTGAAGAAAAAATAGCTGAGAATTTCCAGAAATAATTCCAGTTTGATAGAACAAACAAATGATATACTTAAAAATCCCAGAAAATACCAAAGAGGATAAATATTTCTACTCCCTAACACCAAAGAAGAAATAAGATTTCTCAGACAAATAGAAAAAAAGAGTGGGGGGGGGGTTCGTTGCACACAGATCTACTCTACAAGAAATATTAAAGGAACTTCTTCAGTCAGAAATAATGTTTTCCAACCATAACATGAATCTACACAGTAAATAAACATTGGAAATAGAATGGCAGAAATAAAATTTCTTTTTCCAATGTTTAATTACTGTAAAAGATAACTGGCTAGACAAAATTAGGGATATTTCATGGTATGTTTATAAGATATGTTAAAGTAAACAGCATACAACATAGCCAAAATGATGGGAATGTTTTGGAAATACACTATTAAAAGGTTCTTACACTTCATGTTAAGTGATATTATTTTAAAGTAGATCCCATTTAATTAAGTTTGTGATTCTTGTTTGTTTGTTTACTGTATAAATAATATGCCATAAAGAAGGGAAATAGAACACAAAGTGTTCTGAATTAACCCAAGGGAAAGCATTTACAAAGGAAAAAAGGGGCACAGAATGGGTGATTCAAGTTGAATATAGCTACAAGATAACTGAATTTAATTGATCATATTAACAATCACATTACATGTGAACTGTCTAAACACAACAGTTAAAAGGCAGAGATTATTAGATGACATAAAGAGGCAAAGACCAACCTTCTACATGAAATTTACTTTAAATAAGTATATGTATATAGGAGTGCCTGGATGATTGAGTCAGTTAAGCAACAAGCTCTTAATTTCAGCTTAGGTCATGATCTCAGGGTCATGGGATCAAACCCCATATCAGACTCTGTGCTCAAAGGGAGTCTGCCTGAGCCTCTCTCTCTCCCTTTCCCTTTACCCCTCCCCCTGTTCTCTCTCTCTAAGATAAATAAAATAAATAAAAATAAATATACATATACAGATAGAATAAAATATAGGAAAAGATTTAATGTTGATAGAGCTATATTAATATCAGATAAAGTAGATTTCTGGTTACACTGAATAATGGTCCTTCCAAAGATTATGCCCTAAAGTCCCAAATCTGTGAATATGTATTATATGACAAAAGGGACTTTGCAGATGTGATTAAGAATATTAAGGTTGAGAGATTATCCTGAACTAACAGGTGAGTCCAATGTAACCACAAAGGGCCTTAAAAGATAGAAGAGGGAGGGGCACCTGAGTGGTTTGGTAGGTTAAATGTTCAAGCCTTGGTTTAGGCTCAGGTCATGGTCTCAGGGTCATGGGATCTAGCCCCATATCATGGGATTGGCCCCATGTGGGATTGAGACTCTCTCTCCTTGTCCTTGTACTCCACCCCCAAAATAAATAGATAAATCTTAAAAAAATAATAAAGAAAAAGAGGGAGACAGAAGAATAAAAGACAGAATACATGGTAATGAAAGCAAAGGTCACAGAGGAAGAGAGATTTAAAGATGCTACACAGCTGCTTTTGAATAGTAGAGGAAAAAGCTAAGGAGACAAGGAATGCAGGCACCATCTAGAAACTGGAAAAGACAAGGAAATGAACTCTCCCCTGGACTCTCTAGAGGGAACATAGCTCTAGTGACGCCTTGATTTAGCCCAGTGAAATTGATTCTAGAATCTGGTCCTACAGAAATGTGAGGTAATAAATTTGCATTGTTTAGAGTCATCAAGAGTATAGTTATTTGTCACAGCAGTATTAGAAACTGATAAAACTTCAGAATATGGAACATTGTCAGATATAAAGATGAACACTGCATCATGTACATAAGACATAACAATTTTAATTGTATATGAATCTGACAAAGAGTCAAATATCTGAAGCAAAACCAATAGAACTGAAGAAGTAGACAAATCAATATTACAGTTGTCAACTTCAAAACTCTACTTTCAGTCACTGATAGTACAAGTAGATAAAAAATCTGTAATAATGTAGAAAACATTAACACTATTATCAAAAACTAGACCTAATGATCATTTGTAGAACATTCTATACAACAACAGCAGAGTATACTTTCTTTCACATACATATGGAGCATTCTCCAATATAGGCCATGTTCTAAGCCATAAAAGGAACCTCAATAATTTAAAATAAAGTCATCCTAAACTGTGTTCTCAGGTCATAACATAATTAAAACAAAAATCAATAAGTGAAAGTTACATGGAAAATAGTCAAACAATGAGAAATTAAAACACTTTTGGGGTTCCTGGGTGGCTCAGTGGGTTAAAGCCTCTGCCTTTGGCTCAGGTCATGATCTCAGGGTCCTGGGAAGGAGCCCCACATCAGGCTCTCTGCTCAGCAGGGAGTCTTCCCCCCACCTCTGCCTACCTCTCTGCCTACTTGTAATCTCTTTCTGTCAAATAAATAAATAAGATCCTTAAAAAAATTAAAACACTTTTAAATGACCTATAGATTAAAAAGAAGTCTCAATGGGGCACCTGGGTGGCTCAGTGGATTAAGCCTCTGCCTTCGGCTCAGGTCATGATCTCAGGTCCTGGGATTGAGCCCTGCATCGGGCTCTCTGCTCAGCGGGGCTCCCTGCTTCCTCCTGCCTCTCTGCCTGCTTATGATCTCTCTCTCTCTCTCTCTGTCAAATAAATAAATAAAATCTTAAAAAAAAAAGAGGTCTCAAGGGAACTTTAAAAAAACTTTAAATGGAAATCCATCAAAATGTGTAGAATGTATTTAAAGCAGTATTTAGAACTAAATTTATAATGTTAAACGGGTCTAGTAGGAAAGAGTAAAGGTCTCAGTTTTAACCCCAGCTTCACTTCAATTAACTATAAAAGTGAAATGAAATAAAATTAAAAGCCAGAGCAAAATAAATAAAGATTTATTATCAGGAGGAAAATAATGTATGTAAGAACAGAAAGGAACAAATACGTGTAAAAACAAAAATCAATGACATTGAAAAACAACAAAAAAAAGGAAATCATTGAAATTGAATGCTCTTTTATTGAAAGACACCCCCCTCCAAAAATTATTAAATCTTTAACCAAACTAACCAAGAAAAAAAGTAAGAAGACACAAACTACAATATCTGATGAAAAATAGGAAATGTCACCATACAATAGAGGTCACTACAGACACCAAAGGCATTGAAAGGATAATGAGAAAGTTTACCTCTATTCTGTGCTTCATCAAAGTGGTGGATTTCACTGTTCTATTTTCTTACTATTGAACCAACACAAAAGCTCTCTTGTTTTTAAATTATTTTGTTATAAAGCCAGACTTGATTCATCTGAAGTATGTGCTATGTTTATAACAAAGACTTGTGAAATGCTATTTAGATAATTGTGGGAAAACAGCATGTTGTAGTAAGCAGAAAAATGAATAAATGTACAAAAGGGGAGTTGAATGATCAGAGAGGATAGAGAGTTCCCTCCTGGGAAGATGACAGCAATGAGAAAATTGAGCAGTGAGGCAAGAGAATTCATACTCCCCAGCTTCCCTGCACATGATCACTCCTCTTGGCTGTTGCCATTATGCATGGCTATATGTACTCTATTGATAGTTGAATTTTCAATTTTTTCATTTTAAGGAAGGTGGAATTTTAGAGAATACAAGGCAGATACAACAAAAGGAATCCAACCTAGAAGGAGCCAATTACTTATATAATGGTAGCTTAAATAGCAAATGTGCCTGAAAATATACCAGCTCAAATGAATAACTTTAACATAAACATTATTAGTAATAGACATCTTTTCTATTCAACTATAGCTTCACCTGGTAACTTAATAGAAACAGACAGTACACATTTCATCACATTATGTAATAGAACAAGCATGGAATGATTTTTATCCCTCCTCCTCATGGAGAGGGAGTATTATGAACATAATAAAACAGAAGAGACATTATCAATGTACCAATATATCAAAATTACATAATGGGAGAGAGTAGTAACTTTTTGGTACTCAGTATTAGAAAGTAATCAGGAGGTGGGAGGGGCGAGATGGCAGAGAAGTAGAAGACCCTGTGTCAAACGGTCCCCTAAAGTGATCTAAATATCTACTAGAATACTCTGAATACCCATGAAATCAGCCTGAGATGTAGGATTATACACTTCTGGATCTCTATGGGGGCAGAAGACACCAATGGAGAGGTAAAGCAGAGTGGAAACACTCGGACTGATATTGGAGGATAAACAGAAGGGACATTTTTTTTTTCTTGTCATTTACTTTTATTGGTCTTCTTGTTTGTCTGTTTTTCTTTATATACCTTATAAATCTTACTTTTGGGGCTCATTCTGGCTGCATCTTCTCTTTTTCTCTCTCTCTCTCTTTCTCCCTTTTTCCTTTTTTCTTTCTTTTTGGTGGTGACTTCCGATTGCTCCGAAGCCTTCCAGGGTGCTCCTTGCCTGGATCACAGTTGATATATTCAGCTATACATTCCTTCAACCACCTCTCACCAAAATGACTAGGAGGAGGAAGACCCAACAGAGGAAAAATTCAGAGACTGTGACCTGTCCATCAGAACTATTGGATATGGACATAAACAGTATGTCAGAAAGGGAATTCAGGGTAACAATCACCCAGACAATGGCTAGGTTGGAGAAAACCATTAATGACAACATGGAATCACTAAGGGCAGAAGTGAAAGCCAACTGGGAAGAAGTTAAAAATGCTATCAGTGAGATCCAATCTTAATTAAATACTCTAATTTCTAGGTTAACCGAGGCAGAAGATAGAATTAGTGATCTAGAGGACAAACCGATAGAGAAAAAGGATTAGGAGGAGGCCTGGAACAAACAGCTTAAAATCCATGAAAATAGAATTAGGGAAATAAATGATGCCATGAAATGTTCCAATGTCAGAATTATTGTAATCCCTGAGGGGATGGAGAAAGAGAGAAGACTAGAAGACATGGTTGAACAAATTTTGGATGAAAATTTTCCCAATCTGGGGAATGGAACCAGCATTCGTGTCCTAGAGGCAGAAAGAACACCCCCCCACACACACAAGATCAACAAATCTACAAAGACCTCAAGGCACTTGATTGTGAGACTGACAAATCATAATTTTAGACAAGAGCTTCTGAGGGCCATTAGTGGGAAGAGATTCCTTATATACAAAGGAAAGTCTATCAGAATAATGTCAAACCTGTCCACAGAAACCTGGCAAGCCAGAAAGGGCTGGGAATACATATTCATGGCACTAAATGAGAAGAACATGCAGCCAAGAATACTTTATCCAGCAAGGTTGACATTCGAAATGGATGGAGAGATAAAGAGCTTCCAAGACTGGCAAGAGTTAAAAGAGTATGTGACCAACAAGCCAGCAATACAAAAAATATTAAGTGGGATTCTACAAAAGAAGAAAGAACCCAAGAGTGTCATAGAACAGAAATTTACAGAGACAATCTATAGAAAGAAGGACTTCACAAGCAACATGACGTCAATAAAAACATATCTTTCAATAATCACTCTCAACATGAACGGCCTAAATGCTCCCATAAAACAGAACAGGATTGTAGACTCCATAAAACAATAGGACCCATCCATATGCAGTCTACAAGAGACCCATGTGGAACCTAAAGATACATCCATACTGAAAATGAAGGGATGGAGAAGCATCTTTCATGTCAATGGGCCTCAAAAGAAAGCTGGGGTAGCGATTCCCATATTAGATAAATTAGATTTCAAACTGAAGACTGTAGACAGAAATAAGGACATTACATCATTCTTAAAGGGTCTAAAATCTAACAAATGTAAATACTCATGCCCCCAAAACGGAAGCAGCCAAATATATAAGACAACTATTAACCAAGATAAAGAGTCATATTGATATGAAAACATTAATAGTATGGGATCTTACCATACCACTCTCAGTAATAAACAGATTATCCAAGCAGAAAATCAATAAAGAAACAAGAGCACTGAATGACACATTGGACCAGATGGACCTCATAGGTATACACAGAACATTCCATGCTAAAACTACAGAATACTCGTTCTTCTTGAGCTCACATGGAACTTTCTCCAGAATAGACCATATACTGGGTCACAAATCAGGGCTCAACTGATACCAAAAGACTGAGATTATTCCCTGCATGTTCTCAGACCACAATGCTTTGAAACTGGAACTCAACCACAAGAAAAAGTTTGGAATGAATTCAAACACTTGGAAGCTAAAGACCACCCTGCTTAAGAATGTTTAGATCAACCAGGGAATCAAAGAAGAACTTAAACAATTCATGGAAACCAAATCCCATCCAAACCTATGGGATATGTCAAAGGTGATCCTAAGGGGGAAATACAGAGCCATCCAAGCCTCCCTCACAAAAAATTGTAAAATCCAGAATACACCAGCTCTCTTTAAACCTTAAAGAACTGGAAAATCCACAACAAATTAAGCCAACCCCACACACAGGAAGGGAAATAATCAAGATAGGGGCAGAGATCAATGAGATAGAAACTAGAGATATAGTAGAGCACATCAATGAAACTAGAAGCTGGTTTTTTGAAAGAATCAATAAGATCGATAAACTGCTGGCCAAACTAATCCAAAAGAAAAGAGAGAGGACCCAAATTAATAAAATTATGAATGAAAAGGAGAGATCACCACTAACACCAAGAAAATAGGAACGATCATCAGAAATGATTATCAACAGTTATATGCCAATAAGTTGAGCAACCTAGATGAAATAGATGCATTCCTGGAAATCTTTAAACTTCCAAAACTGAATCAGGAAGAAAATGACAACCTGAACAGACCAATATCTAGTAAAAAGATTGAAGCAGTGATCAAAAGCCTCCAAAAAACAAAAACAAACAAACAAACAAAAAAAACCCACAAGAGCCTAGGACCTGACAGATTCCCTGGACAACTCTACCAAACATTCAAAGAAGATATAATACCTATTCTCCTAAGCTGTTTCAAAAAATAGAAACAGAAGGAAAACTTCCAGACCTTTCTATGAAGTCAGAATTACCCTGATTTCCAAACCATGCAAAGAACCACATCAAAAAGGAGAATTTCAGACCAATATCTCTGATGAATATGTATGCCAAGATTCTCAATAAGGTCCTAGCTAATAGAATCCACAGAACATTAAAAAGATTATCCACCATGACCAGGTGGGATTTATCCCTGGGATGCAAGGGGGGTTCAACATTCACAAATCAATCAATATGACAGAACAAATTAATAAGAGAAGAGAGAAGAACCACATGGTCCTCTCAATTGATGCAGAAAAAGCATTTCACAAAATACAACATCCGTTCCTGATTCAAAGTGTAGAGATAGAGGGAACATTTTTCAACTTCTTAAAATCTGTCTATGAAAAACCCACAGCAAATATCATTCTCAGTGGAGAAAACCTGACAGCTTTCCCTTTTAGAACAGGAACATGACAAGGATGTCCACTCTCACCACTATTGTTCAACATAGTACTAGAAGTCCTAGCAACAACAATCAGAAAACAAAAAGAAATAAAAGGTATTCAAATTGGCAAAGAGGAAGTCAAACTCTCTCTCCTTGCAGATAACATGATACTTTATATGGAAAACCCAAAAGACTCCACCCCAAACTACAAGAACTCATACAGCAATTCAGTAATGTGGCAGGATATAAAATCAATGCACAGAAATCAGTTGCGTTCTTATACATTAACAAAGAAAATACAGAAAAAGAAATTACAAAATCAATTCCATTTACTATAGCACCAAGAACCATAAGATACCTGGGAATAAACCTAACCAAGGGATAAAGGATCTGTATTCGAGAAACTACAGAACACTCATGAAAGAAATTGAAGAAAGCACAAAAAATATTGAATAGCATTCCATGTTCATGAATCAGAATAAACATTGTTAAAATGTCTATAATGCCTACAGCAATCTATACTTCCAATGCCATCCTGATCAAAATTTCACCAGCATTTTTCAAAGAGCTGGAACAAACAATCCTAACATTTATATGGAACCAGAAGAGACCCCAAACTGCTAAGGAAATGTTGAAAAAGAAAAACAAAACTGGGGGCATCACATTGCCTGATTTCAAACTTTATTACAAGCTGTGATCACCAAGACAGCATGGTACTGGCACAAAAACAGACACAATGCAGTGGAACAGAGTAGGGAGCCCAGATATAGACCAGCAAATCTTCAGTCAAATAATCTTCGAAAAAGCAAGAAAAAATATTCAGTGGAAAAAAGACAGTGTCTCCAATAAATGGTGCTGGGAAAATTGGACAGCTATGTATAGAAGAATGAATCTCGCCCATTCTCTTACACCATATACAAAGATAAACTCGAAATAGATAAAAGACTTCAATGAGGCAGGAATCTATCAAAACCCTAGAGGAGAACATAGGCAGTATTCTCTTTGACATTGGCCACAGCAACTTCTTCCAAGACATGTCTCCAAAGACAAAGGAAACAAAAGCAAAAATGAACTTTTGGGACTTCATCAAGATCAAAAGCTTGTGCACAGCTAAGGAAACAGTCAACAAAACAAAGACACAACCCATGGAATGGGAGAAGATATTTGCAAATGACACTACAGACAAAGGGCTGATATCAAAGATCTATAAAGAACTCCTCAAACTCAACCCACACAAAACAGATAATCACGTCAAAAAAATGGGCAGAAGACATGAACAGACACTTCTCCAAAGAAGACATACAAAGGGTTAACTGACACATGAAAAAATGTACATCATCATTAGCTATCAGGGAGATTCAAATCAAAACCACATTGAGATACCAGCTTATACCAGTTAGAAGGGCCAAAATCAACAAGACAGTAAACAACAAGTATAGGAGAGGATGTGGAGAAAGAGGAACCCTCTTACACTGTTGGTGAGAATGCAAGTTGGTACAGCCACTTTGGAAAACGGTGTGGAGATTCCTCAAAAAATTAAAAGTAGAGCTATTCTATGACTCTGCAATTGCACTACTGGGTACTTACCCCAAAGATACAGATGTAGTGAAAAGAAGAGCCATCTGTACCCCAATATTCATAGCTGAAATGGCCACAGTCACCAAACTATAGAAAGAGCCAAGATGCCCTTCAATAGGTGAGTGGATAAAAAAGATATGGTCCATATATACAATGGAGTATTATGCCTCCATCAGAAAGGATAAATACCCAACTTATATATCAACATGGATGGGACTGAAGAGATTATACTGAGTGAAATGAGTCAAGCAGAGAGAGTCAAGTATTATATGGTTTCACTTACTTGTGGAGCATAAGGAATAACACGGAAGACATTGGGAGATGGAGAGGAGAAGTGAGTTGGGGTAAATCAGAGGGGGGGCGGGGAAACCATGAGAGACTGCGGACTCTGAGAAACAAATTGAGGGTTTTGGAGGGAAGGGGTGTGGAGGTTGGGTGTGTCTGGTGGTGGGTATCAAGGAGGGGAAAAAATAAATAATAAATAAATAAAATAAAATGTATATTTAATTTTTTGAAAAAAAAAGAAAGAAAGAAAGAAAGTAATCAGGAAATTGAGCCTTAAAAAAAAGAGCAGATAAGAAATTTACCATAGCCTTCCCAGTAGGAAAGAAGAAAACAGTGCATAACCCCCTCAGAAATAGAGAAGGATCAAGACCAGTGGGCAAAAGGAAGAAAAATTGAGGGAGAATTAAGAAAGGAAAAAGGATCCAATAGGTTTTGCATCACCATGTACATTCTCTGTATGTTTATAATTAACCCCAACCTGCATTTAAGCCAGAGTCCAAGTTGAACATTTTTTAAACATTTGGAGCTTATAAAAGGTAAAAGGTTATATAAATGAAATTTAGAAATATTTGACTCATTCTAGAGCTCATTATGACTGGTGATGTCCAAACCTTTTGTTTGTCCATTCAAACATTTTGATGTCCGTTAATGTCTAGAATGGACATTAATAACCATAAAGTGTGTCATTTTTAAATAAATAAACCATATGAAGGAATATGCAGCCTTTATACCGCTTTCCTTAAAAACAATGTTTTCATCTAATTCCAGGAAATAATGCCTAGAATATTTACATATAAACAGGTAGTATCTACTATAAATCTTGTAAGAGGGGAAATCCACTGTGAATATCAGTGTTGAGCTATAAAAGGTATTGTCTGGAATGCAGAGGAAATAGGTGGTAGATCAAGGCAATTGGAGGTTAGAAGCAGTAGGAAGAGATTTTTAAAATTTCTGTCATTCAGTTCAAGTTACTCTATTTTTCTTTGAACAGTATTCCTTTGTATGATTACATTTAAGCTCCTAATATTAAAAGATTTGTGAATCCATGACTTTGAATAGTCATGAAGGTCTGAATATGGGATGTGAGCATCAAATTTTAAAAGCAGAGAAAGGACAGGACTCTGTATTTTAACTCTTGAGCTCTAATCTAAGCTCTGGCATTTTCTCTGTGAATGTTAACTTTGTAAACCATTTAAGCGTTTTGGGACTCAATCTCACCATTGCCAAAATGTTCTTTTTACAAAATTATTAAGGTTTAAAAGAGTAGGAAATGTGAAGCACTCTGTAAAACATCCTATTTGATACAAATGTAAGCATTATTTTTAAAGTAATTAATTAATTTTACCCAGCTGTCCTCTTTAAGGAGAGAGACTTCATCATGGTCTGACTGCACATCATGTGGTGGGGGATGGTCCATGATTGCATTCAGCTTCCATGGCATCAGGGGTGGGAATGTTATCTCCCCCACTTCCAGATCCACCAAATTACTTCCTTGGAAATTTTAAAATTGGAACCAAAGAAAGCAAGTCCTTGTGTCTGATGGTCAGTCTGCGAAGATATGGACTAGATGGAACAAATAAAACCAGCATGCAGAGATAGGCTGATACTTAGGAAGAATCTGGCATTTTCCCTCTCAATTTCCCTTATGGTCCAATGACACTCTTGCTCTTCAGACAGTCTTATTTACTGGGTCAAAGAATTCTTTTTTGCCTAAATTAGATCAATTTGATATTTGGTCACCCACAAGCAAAAATGATCTCACATAACCTTCCTTACCCTGCTGGTGGTGCTTCAGCTCCCTACTGCCATGGATACTGTTGTCTAGAGATGGTAAACTTGCATTTTGATAAAAATAAATTAAATAGGTATTAGGTGATAGGATAAAGATATGCTAGTTCGTAATTTTTCCATAATGGAAGGAGAAGATAATGGAAACAAAACACGGCTCTATTCTCAAAGATAGCATCCATAGGGAAATTTGGTTCGGCCAAAATAATTCCTTTAATTTTCTATCAATCTCTGTACATAACTCTGAGACCATTAGAGCTAACCCAGTATAGTACTGAATTTTCATTTGTTTATTTGTCACCATGAAAAAAAAGGCAGAAATATGCTCTGATCTCCTGGAAGATATATACATATATCACATTTATATATTTTTGTCTAAATCTAGTTCATGGAAGATGTTTTATAAATTTTTGCACTGCAATTCAATCTTAAGTTACATACTAGCATTTTTTGGCTTGTTCATTATTTCTAATTGTTTTCAATGCATGTCAGGTTTTAAAATTTTGACTTATTTGGTTTTGCATTTTCTCCCTTTCAAAAAAAATAGCTTTTTCAATTTCATTAGAAAGTGAAAAAAAAGCATTGTTCTGTATAACACTAATTTCTAGAGAGTAAATCAATTGAGTGTGCATTTTATTAAACTTAATTGCATTATAAATTGATGTAATAAAAGCATGGGATCTTTTAAAGAGAAATTTTAAAAGAAATGGCATAATATTCAATTTCATCTTAAGTGATAAATAAAAACTTAGGAATGATTTTAAAATATATTATAGTAAATGTAATTTGTAGTTTTCTAGCCATTAGTGTAGTACTAGCTGAAGTATGGTACTTTAGTCATCAATCCAAGAAATTCTTGTGCTGTGTTTGGAATTACATATATATAATTTATAATAAATAAATATATATAGGGCACCTGGGTGGCTCGGTCGGTTAAGTGACTGCCTTCAGCTCAGGTCATGATCTTAGTTTCCTGAAATCAAGCCCTGGCTCCCTGCTCAGTGGACAGCTTGCTTCTCCCTCTCCCTCTGCCTGCCACTCTACCTGCTTATGCTCTCTCTATCAAATATATAAATAAAATCTTAAAAAAATACATATATATATATACATATATATATATATATTTAAAGCAACACTAATGGCATTAGTGTACAAGAAAGAGTCATAGTTCTAGACTGCCTGTATTAGGAAGGAAACTCAATGAAAAGTGCCAAGAAAGTCAAACACTTCTTTTTCCTCTCACTAACCTAAGAAATTTTCTGCAGTTTTTCAGGACATTAACTAACTCGGGTTCAAAAACTATCTAGTAATGAAGGAAATATTTATTCTTGACTTTCTTCTTAGTACATGGCTGAACAAAGACAAGATTCAGAGATAATTCTTTACTTTAAACATCAATGATGACTCCTCAGGACTTGGCCCTTCCACAAAACACAGTAAAATGCATTCAACTGAGCTGGGGAGATCTAAATCTTTATAGAGTCACAAGCCAACAGGATCTTTTAAAGAATCAATAAAATATAAAAACTATTAATATCTTCTAAACCTCAAGGTTGAGAGACAAATGAACTTTAGCTCTCTAACTTGAATCAAGAGCAGGAGGAGACTATCTCCAAAAGTAATACAATTCCCAGACAGTTAGTTAACTATAACACTAATCGAAAAGTAGTGAGTATATTCACACACACGGACACCCACACACACAGACACACATGCATACATCCCATAATTAATGAGATCTTTCATTATGGCTGTTTAACAAGAGCTTTTTATGTTTGATCAAAGCACTCATGCAATCCTGAGGTTATTTCACTTAGCAGTTGGCTGATTGTTAACTATCTCAGGGACCTCTGAGATAAAACTTGGTTTATGAGATATATTTTGCATACTGTATGTTAACAGAGGCTGTGTTTTCTGTAATTATAATAGAGATATTAGCAATTCTTAATTAATCATTCAAGAGTTTTCATAAGTTTTTATGGCAGAGGAAATTAAGAGAAGAGACTTCAGGAAATCAGAAAGACCGTTAGAACACACCTCATTTTATCATGGTAGTAAAATAATTAATGATTATTCTATAATTAGAAATTATTTATTAATAACTTAATCATTAACCATTTTGATTAATATTTAAACTGTTTATAATATAACAACAATAATGTTGTTGTTTTCATTAAGATTTTTCCATAAGTCACTGGGCTAATTGATTTTATATCTTTTCTCATGTGATGTTCAGAGAAATCCAGTGAAATAGACATTACTAATTCTATTTCATAAACAAGGAAATGGAAGCATAAACATAAAGTAGTTTTTTTAAAAGACACATAGTAAAAGTCAGAGCTTGAAATTTATTCCTAGTGCATCTGACTGACTCCCAAGCCAATATTTGGGACAAAAGAAAACCCAAAGTACAAATTCCTTGCTTTTTTTTTTTTTTTTTTTGCCACATACTGTCTTTCTTCTGTGCTCAGGGACTCATTTATTATGGAGTTGTTTTGCCAGGACTCAAACAATTGGATATTGTTTTGGGGACTTATAAACATTTCCTTGCTACTCTGAAGTTAAACAGGAAAAGTTGAATTAGTGTGTGGCATTTTAACTTGAAAAATTGTGTGTTTCAAGCAATATTTGTATATTTGTGTAGTTGTGACTCTTTTAGAATTGTTAAGTGAATGTATGCTTTTTCATGTAAAATTATTTGCATAGTAAAAGTTTTATTATTATAACAAGTACATACATAAAATTCAGTTTTATTGTAGAGTAGATTAAAAATACAATTATATTAAAACTACACAAAAGAAACCCGCATTATCCCATAATTGTGAACAATCTCACTGTTGATAGACAGTACACATCTTTTAGTGCTTAGGTTATTACTCACACAGCAGGTGCTGCCTTGCTCAGAAGCTCAAATTCTCCTCCATTCCACTTAGGGACCTAACATTCCAGGGCAAGCTCTCAGTTTCTACTCATGCCAGATTCTTTAAAGGTATCTACTCCACTCAGCAATAAAATGAAATAAAATGGTGCTTACTTCTCCACTGTAAAATAGGTAAGGAAGTGTATTTCTTTTGATTTCAACACTTTTAAAAGGATCTCATAGCAGAATTACTTCAATCTCAGTGTTGGCTTTTTAGTAGGTTTCACCTACAGATTTTTTTCTCCTTTGCTTGGATAAATTCTACTAATGGGTCTGTATTTTCAATAGTCATTAGTAATAACCACCAACTTTTACCTGGACATATCAACTACATGTTACTCTCAAGTTAACTGCTGGGGCTAGCTAAGCATGCCAGATTATTTCCATTTTCAGGGTAAAACCATTTCCACAGACCATAGAATCCCCTTGTTTGTGTTTTGTTCCATTGATTTCCATGTCTTAATTCCCCAAATATACACATATAGATTTATTAATCCTAAGCAGCTCATTTATAAACAATAACACAAAACTATGTTATAAAACATATAGTTAAAAAATCAATGGAATAGTTAAAGATAAATTAAAAAGGAAAAAGATATATACATGGTACAGCTAAAAGACATAACTCTAGATAATCAAGAGATTAGAAAAATAAAATAATTGTATATTATAGCCTATGCCAAAATCTCTGAAAATATTGATAGATTGGTAGAACTATCAATATTTGCAGGATGCCAGACCAGATCAATAACACTGAAGTAATTTAAAAAGTTATTAAAGAACTAATATATTTCATTGAAAAGTCTTAAGCTATTTATTTTTATTTTCTAGCACATAATTAATGATGTTGTATTATTTTTAACTTCTTTAGTTTAAACCTAGTTTTAGTTTAAAACACATATTATATATCTGTTTTCTGACAGCTAATGTAATTTTTTTCAAATATCATTTCACTTTCCACACATTCTATGTACATAAAATAATTTATATGGTACTTTTTAAGTATTTTCTTGTTTTTTGATTTTGTAATAATAGCAGAAAATTTACTGTAAAAATGTTTGCTCATTTATATAATTGATTCTATCTTTAGAATGTAAATGCAGGATCCATGGGTAAACACATTTTACACTCTTACCAATACAGTGTAAAAAACCGTATTCATCCAGAGTTTCAATAATCTTAATATTTCCTTTGTATTTTTTATTCATTCTCTTTATGATTTATATTCTTGTTCTTCTCTAATATTCCACTTACTATTTGTATAATGAGCTTCTTACATTTAAACTATCTTGAGTAAGTCTCTGTTGCTTGCCAAAAATTTGCCTAAATTGAAAAAAAAATCTGCAATTTACTTAAGGTACAGTGTAATGGACTGAAAAGCCTCAAAATGGGATCTTATATGGAAGAAAGTTCTTTGTATATGTGATCACTAAAGGATCTCAAGATTAAATCATCCTAGATTTGAAGTGGGCCCTAAATCCAATGACTGATGTTATGAATAGGAGAGGGGTTGCCTGGATAGTTCAGTTGGTTAAGTTTCCAACTCTTGGACTCTAGATTCCAGCTCAGGTCATGATCTCAGGGTTATGAGATCAAGACCTGGGTCGGGTTCCACGTTCAGCAGGGAGTCGGCCTGAGACCAAGAGTCGGCCACTCAATGCAAGGAGCCTCTGTTATCTCTTTTTTATGAATTCAATTGATAGGCTTTCTAGTGTTCCATCCTTTAGTAGAGAGCTGTATGCTAAGTTGTGAAATATATTCAAAATAACAGTTAGTTTTCTTCACCCATAGAAAAAAAGCCCCTTCAAGAATTGCCTTATGATGAGCCAAAATGCAGTGTAACTTCTATTATCAGGTGAGTGAGTTTCATATTATTTAAGGGAAGATATGAGAAACATGGTTATCATAAATTAGCAATTTTCATAAACAATTCCTTAGTGACACTGATAAACTAGCCTTGAGAGAGATCAATTATTTGTTCACCAAGATATCAACAACCAAATTCTACTTACTGTCATGACAGTAATATATACTAAAAGTAACCTCTTACCTCAAGTAACAAGGAAACTGGACTAATTAAGAGACAAAGGGTTAAACTTTAGAAAGGCAGCTAGAATTGGCAAGTCAAGATGCCTTAGAAGAGATAAATGGACAGAGAGGGACAAAGATCTGTGGATGGGCCCCCCAAGTCTTTAGTTGATTATACCCACTATCCATGTTAGAGAAAGCATCACCAGAAAGCAATGGGCAAAAACTTGTGAAATTCACGTAAGATGAGAAGAGTTAGTTACCACAGACCAGAACAAACAGAACTCATCATATACGGAATATAATGTCAAGTATGCAGAGCTTATTGCCTTAGTAGTGGGGGCAAACTAGTCCTGGATGAAGACTGGGCTGGACATTTCCTAATGTAATTTAAATAAGCCTTGAAAGACATGAATTGATTCAAAGTAACTATGTGTGTATCAGAACCAAGTTCGACATGACTCATTTTAAACACAAATAGCATAACCACACCAATTTATAACAGAAATTGTCAAAGAGGGGTGGGAAAAAAAAGACTTATTGAACACCATGTATAAGAAACAGCTTAGGGGTGCTTGGGTGGCTCAGTGAGTTAAGCGTCTGCCTTTGGCTCAGGCCATGATCCCAGGGTCCTGAAATCAAGCCTGGCATTGGTCTCCGTACTCAGCGGGGAGTCTGCTTCTCCTTCTGCCCCTCCCCCTGCTCAGTGCTCGCGCTCTCTCTCTCTCTCAAAAGAAAACAAAAACAAAAACAAGCCTTAAATATAAAAACATAGGAAAGTTAAAAGTAAACTTATTAAAAAAAGACTTACCACGTAAATTTAAATCAAAAGAAAGTAGAATGACTATATTAATATTTGGAAAAACCTAGACTTCAAAATTAGAACTACTAGGGAAAAAAGAGGAACTACCACAATAATCCATGTTAAATAAGTATTTTAAATGCATGCAAAATGACAGATTGTTTTCCAAAATGGCTGTAATGTTCTGTATTTCTACCAACAATATGAGTTCCAGTTATTCCATAGTTTAACATTAACAAGTATCATCAAAAATTCTAACTTGAGTTATTGTTATTATGTACTAATATTTCTTTGTGGTATTCATTTTCATCTCTCTAATAAATAATGATGTTGAGTATCTTTTCATACACTTACTGGCTATTTGTACCACTTTTAGGTGATAGATCTTTTCATATATCATGCTCATTTTTTAAAAGATTTATTCATTATTTGAGAGAGAGATGAGAATGTGCGCACACAGAAGGAGAGGGAGAGAAAGAAATCTTTGAGCAGACTCCTCACTGAGTACAGTGAGCCCAATGCCCAACACAGGGCTCGATTCCAGGACCTTGAGATCATGATCTGAGTCAAAGTGAAGAGGCAGATGGGGCAGGTGCCCCATATTATGATCATTTTAAAATAATTATTTTCATCTTTAGTACTGAATTGTTAAAATCTTCTATGCATTTCCTATTCAAGTTCTTTATCAGATATGATTTGCAACAATTTCTTCCAAGTGTTTGCCTTTTCATTTGCTAACACCAACATTAGAAAAACAGAAGTTTACTTTTTTTTTTTTATAAAGTCAGTTCTTAAAATACTTTGGCATTTATGACTTGGGTCATTTGTGTACTATTGAAAAGTATTTTCCTAACCAAAAATTATTATTTCTTTTGTGTGCTTCCTGTAAGAAATATCTTAATTTTAGGTCTGCAATCCATTTAGATATTTATTTTTTGGTATGTAAGAGAAAACAGAATTCCCGGGGCACCTGTGTGGCTCCATGGGTTAAGCCTCTGCCTTCAGCTCAGGTCATGATCTCAGGGTCCTGGGATGGAGCCTCGCATTGGGCTTGCTGATCAGCAGGGAGCCGACTCCCCCCTCCCCTCTCTGCCTGCCTCTCTGCCTACTTGTGATCTGTTGAATAAATAAATAAAACCTTAAAAAAAAAAAAAGAACAATCCCCCCCCTTTTTTTTCCACACGAATACCTATATATCCTATTGCCATTTGTTGGAAATACTTTTTTCATTATATTAACTTGCCATCTTCAGAATTTTGTCAAAAAACAATGAATCATAGTGAATTTACCTGTCTATTCAGGTCCATTGATCCACTTTCTTGTTTTGTAATTGTTTGTAATCAAGGGTAATACTAGATCATCTCACCATTTCAAGGCCAGGTATGTAAATCAGAGAACTATTTATTATGGGTTCACATGTCAGCATACATCCTTCTTCTTGTTTTGCCTTTTTTTTTCTTTTTTTTCAGATTTATTTTTTTGAGAGAGAAAGTCTGCTAGAATGGGGAAGGGGGAGCAGAGGGAAAGAATCTCAAGCAGATTTCTTGCTTAGCATGGAGCCTGATGCAGGGGTTCAAAACCATGATCCCAAAATCATGACCTGGAGCCAAATCAAGAGTTGAGGGCCAAACTGACTGAGCCACTCAGGCCCCCCATTGTTCTGTTTTTTGTTTGTTTGTTTGTTTTTAATTCTGGCATAACATTTTAGCTCTTGAATCTAATGGAGGCATTTAATGCTATGTCCACAGGGAAGAGAAGAATGATGAGTGCTAGTAGAAGGGAAAAAGGGACCGTATCTTGGCTTTGTTATTTCCAAATTTAAGACCTGGTAAATGCAAAATTAATGACACATGGAAGTAAGGAAAATGTTTCCCCAAATGATACCACACCATAACTAAAATAAAGATTTCACATGTGGCAGAGAAAAATAATTTGTAAGAGGAAATAAAAATGGTTTAGACACAGATGGGGCTCTGAGAAGGGCCTCCATTTCTGCACTAGTAGGAACTGTGATATACATATACCTCCAGTTAATTTGGGGAATCTGAAAGCAGAGTTGACGATATTCATAATTTTTTAAAAATCTCAGGAAGGTGGTAAGACCATGGAGATGAGGCAGGAGCCATAAAATACCCACATTTTTTGTTTAATAAATTAATCTGTCACAACCTCTTTGACTTAATTATTTGTGTCATACTGAAGTAGTAATGTGTTTCCAGTATGCTTGAGGGTAATGTAAAAACAAAACATGAAACCAGGGTTACTGTAAAAGCCTTGAGAAAAGACAGAGACAATGACTGTTTCTAAGGTGGAACTGAAGTAGCAGTTGCAGATAAATGGAGACAACAAAGATAAGGCTCATTTAGTCTGCTGAGCAAAATCTGTGCTTGCTTCTAGTAAAGACACATGAAAAATCGTTCATGATATCTCATATTGTATTAATTGCATTTTTTAGTAACTACACACTCTGAATTACAACCCAGGGCAGATTATGTAGAGACAAGGCTTATGTTCCATAATAGAATGTATGCATGTATTTAACATGGACTCTCAAAATTTCTTATGGATTATGAAGAAGCAGAGTTGCAAAGAATATTACAACAGGATTAGATATCCAATATAGATATGTGATTGTTGTCAAGAAGAAGGAACGTTAACAAATGCATCCTTTCTCAATATTATTAGTCTTGAAATCTGGACCTCCTAACTTATTACAAATTTTCCAGTCAAGGGAAATACATTTTTTTGTGTTACCCACCCCGCCACCAAAGCAAAACTGTACTATTTTTCCCAACAAAATGACACAGTATTAATCTAGTCTTATAGTTGGAACCTAAGATCTACCAGAGGACTACTTTAGACAAATAAAAATGCAAGCCCTGACCACAAGAAAATTCTAATTCTCAGTGTTACCAAGAGAAATTCTTAAATAGACATCCATATCTAAGAAAATGCATCTAAAGATGTTCATTGCAACACTAATTCCAATAACTAAACAAATCAAAACTATTCTACTCTGGAATAATAAATTAAAAGTTTTATTTATACACCAGAACACCCTACACATAAACATATGTACGTTTATGTGTACATATTAAAGCTACATGTATCATGTGGATGTGTGTAAAAACATACTACTTAATGCAAGTATTAAGTTACAGCATCATGACATTTATTCAGAAGTTGTAAACTCTATATTTTCCTAAATTAAAACAAAAATTATATATACATATTAATCTCTTATACAAACCTCATGCATGAAAGAAAGAAAAAAAAATAGAGGCAGATCCAAAAACCAAAAAGACAAACAAACAAATAAACAAAAACCCACAGGGTAAGAGAGAGAGAAGGAGATGTATCTCGGTATGTATAATCTCTGTCTCTGCTTTGAAATTGAAAGAGTATGTGACTATGAATATGTTCATACACATCCAGGATACAAATATCACTTGCTTTCTTGTGTGATAATAAATCCAAAACTAATTTTTGAGACTCTACTATGCTAGATTTAAAAACATAACCTTTACATTTAAGTAAGTCTTATTTTGGATTATGGCTATATTTATATTTCTAAATACTGTGTTTCTTCCTCCATCTCATAGTTAAATGGATTTCTCCATTCACCGAGTTTCTGAAGAAATTTGTATCATTTATCTTCAGAATTCTGCAGAATTCCTGAAATTTAAATGGTGGTTACCCTTATTTGAGAAATACTGAGGAATTAATAAATGTGTTCACTTCTAAATATCTTTCCAAACACTATGTGTATGACTTCTCATAAAAGTAATAAAGAATATATTCCTGAGGGAAGAAAAAGGTAAATAGAGGGTAAACTCTTTAATAAAGGCTAAATTTGGTTGTAATAGATGCAAAATTTCATAATAGTAATGAAATAAAAGACAAATATATCTTGCATTTTTAATGGTTATAAAATACTGATTATTGTTGCTCATCCTAACATACATCTCATAATACAAATCAAGGTTTCTTCCATTTAAATAAATAAATATATATATACACATAGTAGTGTCTGTGACAATTATATTAACTTCATTTTTAAAAAAGCTAGTTCTCTTATATTCTTTTTAAACATTACAAATAAAAGAATATTTTCTTTCATAATTGTGATCTTCCTGTAGTCAGAAAGGAAGTGGACAATTTCTAAAGGCTGGGTTTCCATGCCTTATCAAAGGATAAGTAAAATTACATATCCATATATTCATGTATTCATATTTGAATTGAAGTTTCCTGAATTATAACAAGGCACTTCTCATAATAATTTTAAAATTTATAAGCCCTCATATTCTACGTTGAAGTCTCCCCACTCTCAGACTTAAGAAATGCTATTACAAATAGATTTCTACCTATTTTTGTTAAACGAATATATTACAAACAGATTTCATTATCTTTGTGTTACTAATGTTATATTAATATTCAAAGAATAAGTCCTAATAAATTTAAAATCTAAATTGTTTAAGTTTATGAAGTGTTGAATCATGACTTATACAGTTTTATTCTTACAATTAATTCACTTTAATGTATTAATTCTGTGTCACTATATATGAAATTTATGCTTTTACGAATAAAATATAAACTTGCAAACAAAAATGTTATTTTAATTCATTTTATTTTATTTTTATTATTTTAATTTATTTTATTTTATTTTTCTCTCAAGTTTATTTTGTTGATAATGTGTAATTAAATTTTTCTTTATTTTGTAATTAATAAAATATTAGCATTTCCAGAAGTAGCTAATTTTTCATTTATTATGAATTCCCAGCTATTACTGTCTTCATTAATCTTTGTCTTATAATTTATTTCTAATATATATCTATATAATTTGGCCCACTTTACATAGCATTCAATGGTTTCTTAATAATTTTATATATGAATTTTAATAGTACTGTATATTATATATTTATATATAAATTATATTTATGCATTTATATAACTACTTCATATTAAAGTTATATTTTTATGTAATTGGTTTTATAGTCAAAAATGAATGCCATGTATAAATGTATTATATACATATGACAAAAGCAAGGCATTTAATCTTATCTCCTATAGTAAGTAATGCTGAAGTACAGGAAGCAGACTGAATATTTAAAAGATAAATGTAAGAAACAACAGAGTACACTTTTAAAAATATTTGAGTATTAACATAGAGATCTGTATGCATTAAAAAGCATAAAGTACATCTTTGTTCTACATAAAGCTTCCAGAGATTTAAGAGCCAGCACTTCCTTGCAAGATATTTCTTTGCTGCTTCTGTAATTTTTACATGTCTAATCTTTTGAAATAGTAATATTTACGTAAAATATTCCACCATTACCTACTATTTTATACAATAGAAACAGTAACAGATATATTTGAAAGGACAGAATATTCATTACTAAATATGAACATAGCTTGAGAGATTTTTCCTAAACTTAGGGGAAATAAACAAATGGTAATATAATGGTTGTGGTATAATATGATGGTTTATATTAAAAAGTAGTAAAAGGAAATTCAAGAGGACAAGATTTTGCAGACAATTTAAGATGAGAAAGAATTATAAAACAAAGAATACAAAACTTTTTTAGTAATTAAAAAAGATATGCATCTTCAAGTTGAAAGGGTCTATTACAAGCTACCACAAGTCATTTATTTTCAAAAAATTCTTAATTATTTCAATATCATAACTTTTCAATTTATGACTTCTTCTTTGCCAGTGTCCTCTACTCCATCGCAACCTCTTTCCCCCATGGGCATTGCATGGACTTGCTTATACTCCTACACTCCAAAATTGCCACTGCAAGGGTCCTTTTTTCCTACATATCACTTCCATCTTACCATATCTCTCCCTCCATTACTCAAAACAAAAACAAGAAAACAATTTTCTGAGCTTACCAGAACCCACAAATTATTGATCCAACTTTTCAACAAATATTACTCTTTGCTGTCTTTGATTTTCACCTAAACCAGTTTAAATTCAATGCTCTAGTATCTTGACTACTTCATAGTAGACTAGTTCAACTTCCTTGTCACCTCCTTCTCCGTCTCAAGAAAAAGCCAACATTCTGTCTACCCTGTGCCTGGATCTATGCTACTACATTTGACTAGAGAAAGCAATTTTAAAGTCATGATAAACTTATCATATGTAAGTTTACTTTCTTCCCATGCAATTTTGCTGCAGGTTTGTCACTTCTCCGGGGTAGCTCACTTGGAAACTACAACTCAGCCTGAAGACTTAGTCCACAGTTTGAGATCACCATTTCAACAGGGGGCTTCTGCTGTCCTTCAGATGCAAGCTACACATGCAGTTTATACTTATAACTAACTGGCAAAAGGCAGAAGCCTAGAAGAATAATATTCCTTTTACTTAGGAAGGAGAGGAGAGTTGACCATGGGTGCACATAGTTTACATAGCACTAACCTGCACTATATGGCCTTGGTCCAAACATTCTCTTTGTGGCAAAGTATTTTATGCTTTCTTTTCTCTCCTCAGATGTCCAAGAAATAGTTTTCCCTCCTTACTCTCACCTTTTTTTTTCTTTCTAGATAAAATAAAATTAACATGGAAACTCTATAAATCTGCAGTTCATGTATTCATCTGTTTGTGCTTATATACATTACATTCACCCTGCTACCATAATAGAAACATTCATGATTCTATATTAGGATCAACTATAATATTTAAGCACTAGAACCCTTCTTCTCAAAGAACTAACTCAAGGAATTCAGTTAATCAATTGCCCCTCTATCTTCATAATGCCATTTTTTCTACTGTATGGATTATATCTGACAACATACAGACATTTTGCTATATCAAGAAAATATATTTTTGAGCCCACAATACACTCCAGCTACGAACCCCTATCTCTTCACATTTCATCACGATGTTTTTAACTTAATTTCTAACCTCCTTCCTCCAATTTCTCTGATCCCAAAGTTTTATGGAAGAATAAAGGTCCAGGAATAGTCAAGATTATTTTCCAAGAAGAAACATGAGGAAAACTAGGCTTCCCTTACCAGTTGCTAAGATTCACTGAAGTTATAGTAATAAAAAATATTACGCAATCACCAGAGTGGAAAACAAACAGATCAACACCATACAATAGAAAACCAATAAGCTGGTCCACATAGTTAAGGGAACTTGAAATATGACAGAGAAGGGCATTACAATTGGTAGGAATGAATTCAGGTATCAATAAGTAGTGCTAAAGCAATAGGCTCTCCGTATGAAAATGAAAATTACATTGTCAAGTAATAACACACCAAAAAAAATCTAGATAGGCTAAGGTAAAATGAAAACTTTGAAACTTTAGACCTACACAGAGGAGCATGTTTTCATATCTACTGGGAATAGAAAGCTCTCTCAATGACACACAAGCACAGACTATAAAGACAAAGAGCTTGATAAGAGTAAATTTAAAACTTCTTATCAGTATGACAAAATAGTCTACAAGTAAGGTTGGAGAAAAGCTAAATTTGGAGAAACATATTTTCAACTTTCATAACCAACAAAAGATTGAATATTCAGAATTTGCTGTAATGTCTTTAATTCAATATATTTTAAAAAGGTACAAAATCCTGAAAAGAGAATTATACAAAGGATATAAACAGATAATAAACAGAGGAGGAAAACAAAATAGTCAATGTGAATGTGAAAGCTCCTATTGATTGGTAACAACAAAAAACACATAAATTAAAAAAAAATCTTATCAGGTTGGCAAAATTGTGAAGTTCAGTATTATCACTTTATACCAAGGAGTAAAAAGGTGAAGGTCCCTTATAATACAATAGCATATAAAGACCAAAGTACTTTTGAGAACAATTGGGTGTTCTTTTTAAATAGCCAATTACCCATCAGTTCTAACTTTTAGATATGTCTTAATATTTTACATATACTTGAAAAGATACATGCACAAGAATAATCAAGGGATAATTGATTATATTATTGAAAATCGGGGAATAGCACAATTCCCACCATTGAAGAAAGCATAAATAAAATATACTATATTCATTTAAAGGAATCATTATAGTAGATGAAACTTCAAAACTTTATTTCTCTCCATACGTATAAACAATTCTAAAATTTGTTTCTTGAATAAAAACAAGTCAAAAGCCATTATGAATAGTATGATAAAATGATATAAATTTGAAAATTAGTAATAATATTTTAATGATAAATATATTGAAATGAATATAGAGATGTTGAAAATGCACAGAAATGTCAAGAAATCAGTTCCCTTTAGAGAGGGAAGAAGAAATGGGTATATTTTCAAAGCATGTAACTAGTGGGGCTATAACTCTGTGTCATAACTAATAGGAAATTCAAAGAAAATAAGGCATAATTCTAAAACTGGATGATGAGTGGTCATTATGTTGCTTAAATTTTTTATGACCTTAAATATAAAATGTTCAAAAAATTGCTAGCCAGTACTTATTCAGAAGTTCCTTCTCTGAATCAGAGAAACACCTCTAATAAGCAGATAAGTAGGTAAATACCTCATTCGATCTGTTCTACTCCTACATGCTTACTTTTTTCTACTCACCATAGTATTTCATACTCATGAAGAGGATACTATTTTAAGAAAATAAGGTGCTATAAAACAAGTGGGGATGAGGAATAACTGCTCATGATATAGACAATACTTATAACAGCTTTAGTCATTTGTATACTATCCTAGCTATTTGGATTTATCTGCATACAATTATTATTATTATTCATTGAAATAAAATTATTTCTTAAATCTAAATAACTAGTTTAAGAATTTCATCTTATTCCATCTTCTTTAAAGGGAATCTGAATCACTTGCCAGAATAGAAGCACCATAACAAATTAACGAATAGAATATCAAATCATGTAATTAAAAGAAAAGTAAATTTTGTAATTAAAATTAAAATAAAATATTAATTACAAAAAGACTTGACCCAACTTACAAAAAAGACATACCTGAAAATAATGTTTTTTAAAGATTTTATTTAATTATTTATTTATTTGACAGAGATCACAAGTAGGCAGAGAGGCAGGCAGAGAGGCAGGCAGAGAGGAGGAAGCAGGCTCCCCGCTGAGCAGAGAGCCAGATGTGGGGTTTGATCCCAGGACCCTGGGATCATGACCTGAGCCGAAGGCAGAGGCTTTAACCCACTGAGCCACCCAGGCACCCCTTAAAATAATTTTAAAGGAAAAGATAAGGCTGATTGTGATTGGTCCATAAAGCTGATATTCTGCTTGAAGTCACAGTGAAAAATAAGAAATTCTAACACAAAACTTCATTCTATTCCATATAGATCTGATGCTACTTCTTGAGATTTCCAACTCATAGATAATCATAAAAGACAAAAAGCTGCTTAACTGTGTTCTGATAGGATACATTATTGCACATAATTTGTCAATATAATAATAGAAATTTTATTCAACCAACTCACCTCAAGAAGTCTTTTGAATGACCTCCAGATTCTAGTTTTCTTCTGATTAATTTGAGTTATCTGGTAGTGCTTACAAGGACTGGCAAAGTCTCACTGGCACACCAACACTAAATCATTAGGGAAAATAAAGGCAAACCATTAAAAAAATCTTCATAACATCCAAATATTGTTAGTGAGATCTTAGATGATAATATACAACCAATGACATAAATGTAGGCATGTCTCCACTTTTTTTGCAATCACCAAGTTAAATTTTCCAATATAACTGTGTCTCTAAACATGCAAAGCTGAACAAAGCATGCATGCATTGGTTCTTAAATGAAGACTGTCTTGGAAGACCTTATATTCTTTTCTCATTTGAGCAGAGTACTTGCATGTGTAAAAGGCCGAACAAGCATCGTTGGAGAACAAGAGTTATTTATTGAGAAAGAGACACAGAATAAAAATCCAGTGGCCAGCCCTTAATATGAATTTTTTTTTCTTCATACTGTATATATGTGGTGGGGTGGGCCTCCAAGTGTATATATCTGAGTCTATTTTGCACCTGAAAAGAGAATGAACTAATGAACTAAGAGTTGAACTAATGTCCAACTTGGATTTGAGGAACAAAATGTTCATAATGGACCAATTATCCTCTGTGCTTTTCTAAGAACAATTTCTAGATTGTATTTTGTTTGTCATCACATCAGTAAGTTGTCAATTAGTTCAAAAATTTTATTTTTCATTTAAAGGCGTGGGAAAAAGTTAACAGACTTTTGTGTTCAAAATCTGGAATTCCTTATGCAGCTATTATCTGATAAACACCAAATAATTAGCTGAGTTCATAGTATTCATAGTGTAAATAATCTTCGGTGAAGAATATTAGCTTTTCATTCTAGGTGTAATCATCGACAAATCAAGATTCCAGTCATACCCAGGATTCTATAATGAAACATGTTGTTTAACAGAGGAAGCTAATAAAACATCGTTCATGCTTTGCTACTGATTATGCTTTTACCATTAAACAAAATGAAACAAAACAAAGCATGCTTTTAAAAGAGTCTTCACAATGACTTTTGCAGCTCCAATATTTTTAATTAAATACAACACTATAAAAGACACCTATGCTGTTTTTCCATCATTATTCCCAGTCATATTACAAATCTTTTCTCATGATACTTGAATATATTATTCTTTCAAAAAAAAAAGATTTTGTGGGGTGCCTGGCTTGCTCAGTCGTTAAGTGTCTGCCTTCAGCTCAGGTCATGATCCTAGCGTCCTGGGATCTAGCCTCGCATAGGGCTCCCTGTTCAGTGGGAAGCCTGCTTCTCCCTCTCCCAGTCCCCCTGCTTGTGTTCGCTCTCTGGCTGTGTCTCTCTCTATCAAATAAATAAATAAATAAAATCTTTAAAAAAAATAGATTTTGTATGGTGGCCAGCCTGCTTTCCTTTCTTTTTCTTTCTTTTCTTTCTTTCTTCCTTTTTTCTTCCTCTCCAGTTAATTATTTTGGTATGACATGTTTTTGTGGTTGGTAGTTAAGCAATACCAAAATACTGCTTAATTGATTCATTAGATTAGTGTTAATGTCTGTACAAACACTATATGAATATTTTATTATCATCATGAGTATTTTAAATCGGTACCTTTCTGCCTTAAAAATTCCAGGTTTAAGCATGGTTTAATAATGTTCCAAAAACCATCAGTACAACCACAACAACAACAAAACAAAGAGCAATCATAATTACTTTTATTTATTATACATGCTTATATAAACTTGATTAATAACTGTTCACTTCTAAAGATGGCTTTAGATTTATCATATAAAATAATGCAAGAAGTTTTTCAAAATTCAGTTTTAAAAAATTCACATCACCTATTTTATCTATATAATCTGTACTTCTAAGAATCTAAAAAAATATTAGAAATGGATAGTTTCACTGGTAGGATTAAATACCATCTGTAATTTACATGGTCTGTATAAAGGAGAAAATTGCAATGATTTCTATGTAAGCCTCACTTTCAGCAAAGAAATTAGTAAAATCTTGTATTTTTATAGGTAATGTAAGTTTATATTACCTATTAAAATACATCAAAAGTATTAAAATAAAGCATATTTATCATTTGCCACCTAAATAATCATATTTATCACAAATGACTTCATGTATCACATTTTCAAAAATGCTAAACAAATGTATTTCACATGGCATATCACCCCAAAATAAGACTTGGGTTAATGGTAATTAATTATATCACTTTTACCTTTCTGGGTTTTAAACCAATTGAGAAATATAATATATATTCTTATTTAATTTCTCTTTCTATCTGTCTGGTCTACCTACATAACTATCTATCCATCCACACACACACACACACACAATCAAAGGGTACTGCTTTCCCATGTTCTTATGTTTCTGATAAAGAGATTTCCACTACAGCTGTGGTTATAATACTTTGCTGCACATTGAAATCAGTTTGGGGAGTTTAAAAATCTACCTTCTCCAAAAATCCTGATTTAACTAGTTGGGTGGCTTAAAAAGCTCCCGCTGGCTCAGTCATTGGAGTATGTGACTTAATCTTGGATTGTGAGTTTAAGCCCCACACTGAGTGTAGAGATTACTTAAGAAAAAAATCTTTAAAAAAAATACAAAATAAAAAGCTCCCCATATGATTCTATTATGCCTCAGTATTGAGGACCACTGGACTAGAACAATCTGTCAAATTCCTCAAGATACCCTTTTTTACCATTTTCCCATAGAAGAGACCACCCCGAGAAGACAGTTCTCTTATGCCCTCTTTCTGGATGATATTGTCCTTGTTTAAGGATACCAACTGATAAATGGCAAAGATAAAATGATAAAATCCGTATAATAATACAACACCAGAATTGTGTTCAAGAGGAATCACTGATAACTAAAGAAATGGTTTATCTCTTGGGGTTATTTCCACTACTTTAAATAAAACCATTTTGAACATAAATATAGACCATGGGCCAGACACCAAACTAATATGGGAGTGGGCCACTTGCTACGCAGAGACAGAGAGAGTGAGTGAGTGAGAAGAAGAGAGTGAAAGAGATTGAGAGAGTGGTATAATATATAAGAGGTGGAGATGGTTAAGAAAAAGCTTCTGTACCAGGAAGTATATTTACAGTGCAATAAATATATAGTCTGTAATACAGGAACCTGTGGAGCTTTCCTGGAGACTTTAGCACTGAAGTAGTAATTCAGGCTTTAAGAGAGCCATGAAATCCTAAATAACTTCAATTTTGTGCCTGTATTTTATGAGATCATCAAAACACTTGAAGTAAATTACAACTTCAAAATCAATTTCTCTCTTCAGCAGATCATCTATTATCCTATATGATTGAAGCTTGCATCTCTTAACTGGTGTATTATCCAAAGCAAAGTCAAACCCAAAGTTGTTATTTAATGCCAGCACTTCAGCACCTTGAAGAAATAGAAAATAAAAATGCTAATCTCTATACATCACTTTGTGCTGTAGTGCTCGGTTTTTATATTTATGTGGAGAAAGTAATTGGAAATGAATGAAAATGGTGTTTGAAGTAGGGAAAATGGCCAGGGTTCTGAATTTGGGGACTTCCTCTGCCACATACTTGCTACATTATGGGGACAAGTCAATTAACCTGTCTGAACCCCTTTCTTCTCAGCTACAAAATGGAAATGAGATAGTATATCTACAGATGTACTCAACTATGGGTAAATATGTTACTTTGCTAGTACATTCTACCTTAGGGAAGAGACTAGCTCCAATACTCAGGCTGGAGAGCTAAATCTGGAACCCATACCATTTTCCCTACTTCCCCTACAGTAGGACTTATTAGCATATGATATACATATGAAAGTGTTTGGTAAAATATAAGGTAGAATGCTATAAATTGTGATTATGTATGTTAGTTGCAGAAAGATTTAGAAGAATCAAGAAGAAAGAAGCATCACAGTGAAGTAAGAATTTTCTGTGGTTAAAATTTAATAGTTATGGACCATCCAGACAAGAGGGAGTATAAAGTCTAGAATGACCATGACATAATACCTGGGAGTGTTAACAGATGTTGTGGACTTCAATTTTTGTTTACCTACATGCTAGAGAGTGTCCTGTGGACAGAAGTTTAGCATCAAAATTTAAGGATAAATAATCCTGTTAACAGATGAAACAGAATAAAAAAGGCTATCAAGGAATCTATGGCATTTTTTTTTTTTTTTTTAGGGCCAGTGGGATGAAGAATAAGAATACAGTTCCGGCAATAAGAATGACAGTAAATAATAGTTAGGAGATGTTTTAAAAAAAAATAAAAAAAATAAAATCAACATTTTGTTGCCACATTAATAAGATGAGAGATGTAGGACTGGAACTGTTATTTGGAAATAGGATCCACAAACTTAGAATAAGATGTCAAGATTATAAATGTTGATTTGTTTATTTAGGTTCAACATTTGTAGCAAAGAATGCAAGTCAAACAAATGAGAAAAACATTATTAATATTTATTCACATGAATATATTATAAATATAAATATTATATTTGCTGACCCCATTTTCCTTTATTGTATCATATAATTTTCTCCAGTAATATTGTTTAACAATACATTCCTCAATTATCTTAAAAAAAAACCTTTAAATTACCAAAGTGTCCCTTGCAAATTATCTGCACTGGTATTTGTTTTGACAATGCAACATTTAACTAGGACTTTTTCTTCTATGGAATTTCTCATGTTATAAAAATTTCCTTTTCCTACTCTTTTGAAAGTTTTATCTCTTCACATGCCAATTAAATACAGGAATTCTTCATGTTTCTGTTCTCATTCTTAATTAGAAAATATTGATAAAGAGTTATACATGATATCATGAACATAACATAAATACAGCTAAAATGTAGAATTGAGAGGAAGAGAGATAATCCTGAACCCCTCTACTGAAGGATTTCTTGGTAAAGCAGCACCTTATTACTATGTCACTCAGTGTAGATAATAGATCGTGTAGCCACTCAAAATATCTGCCTCTTGACACTTTACATAGTTTCTTATAAACCCCAGAGAATGAGCAAATATTGATGACTTCCTGACATGATACATGGCATGTGTATGCTATGATTTGGAGCAATTACTTGTAGAATCCTATGACTTATATTGTTTTCCCTATCCGACCCAGTTGGATTAGCACTGTTTAGAAGAGTGAAAGGAAAAGAGTCAGGAAATCTCCTCTCAAATCTCTTATTTTTTTTTCTTGAACCTCTCTCTTTAAGGTTTCATTTCTCAAATGTCTTATACTGACAATGTAAATAGCTCCAAAGTATTTGTTTATAGCCCTAAGCTCTCTCCTTAGGTCTCACTTGGATTTTAACTGCCTTCCTGTCCTTAAACTGTATATCCCACTGGCTAGTCAAACTTACTATATACCAATCAAAATGATCCGATTTCCACAGACTTGATTTCCACCAATCTTTGTTTCCAGGTTTTATTTTAATTCCCACGTAACTTTCAGTTGCTGATTACAGTCTTCGTTGACCCAAACTTATTAATTTCTACATTCTACTCAGAGCCAATGTGTGCAGTTTCTTCTGCAGTAATCTTCCAGGAATACTTCTTTTCCATTACTATAGCTACCATTCTTGTAAAGGGTATTATCCCCTTTGCAATGATACTTTAATAGCCTTCAAACTGGCCTTCCTGCCTCTCTTCTTTTTCCACTCAAGTCCATGACTAATCTTCTTAAAGAACAAGCCCAATTATTTCACTTCCATGCTCAATTAACTTCTGTGACTCATTTTTTATGTCAAATTAATTATAAATTTATTAAGCTGGCACTTAAGCCCCCCCATAAATCCCCAATCTATTCTTCCAGCACTAGCACCCTATCACTATTCCCTAAATGAACCATATGCTCAAATCAAAATTAACTTCTACTATTTCTCAAAAATTCTCATGCTGTCATTTCCAGGTTTTTGCTCCTATTTGTTTCACCACTACTGTGCTTTCCCCACTAATAAATGTAATAATTACAATTAATACTGGAACAATATTAATAAGAACCAAATCTTGATTGAACATGTACTATATATCAGTGGCTAAGGATTGTGCTATGTGTTTTATAAATATTTTCTCATTTAAGCTTCACAGCATCACTGTGTTGACATACTATTATTTTTGCCATATACACCATATGATGGGAGGCTTAGAAAGATTATATTACTTGCTCAAGTTCATTACACCAATGGTGGAATTAGTAATCCAATTTAGGAATGCTGAGTTTGGGATAACATCACTTTGCTCTCTCAGTATACACAGAGAGGTTGGAATTCAACTTGCCCTTTAATTCTAGTGTCACCTCTTCAGTGTATAAGTCCTATTTTGTTGTTTTTTGTTTTCCCATGCTGTGGGAAAACAGAGTCACCAAACCCCATACCCCAACAAAGCATTTTTATTGTTCTTCTTATACAGAAAACGCCTCACTATATATTGTTTTATAAAAATGTTAGTATTTTTTCAACACCAAAGATAAATAGCAGCAGCTTAAACAAAAGGACTGTTTCTGACACTGTCTTCTCAGGCACATAATGAAGAGCATATAAAGAATGGACGCTCAATAAATAATTATTCAACTGAATTATTTCAAAGGGTTCTCCAGGGGCAGGACTGTACCAAATACAAACTATTTTGTAAATAATTTTATAACCCAGATATCCTGCTGATTTATAATTTTAATACTTTTGTAGTTTATCAGGACAGATCCATGGTTGGTTAAAGTGCATGGTTTCCTATGTCCCTCAACACTGTCGGGGAGGTTTATGAAGAATACAAATTTGTACCAATTCTTTTCTCTTTGAAGACTGCTTTTTCTGAAGGAAAATAATGAACTCTCCATGACAGAACCATAGGAAAACACTCAACAAAACTAGAAGCAATAATTACGAATCTAAAGGGTGATTCAAAGCAGCAGGAAGCTAGATTGAACTCTAGTGATTTAATGCTGAGAACTCTTGCTCAAATATGCTGACTTAGAAATTGTTAAGGAATAAGGTCTTAAAACTTTTTTACGGAATATGTTATAATGTCCAATAACTATTTTGAAAGAATTTCATAGGAAGACCAAAGTAGAGATAACAGATGTGCTGATAAAATGAATCTATAATTTAAGTGTTGACCTGATGGCTGGAAGCTGAGGGTAAGAAAGGAAATCCATTCCTAGTAAGCATCATTCAATATTCTAAGACATTGAAAACTTAAGTTATAGGACTGAGACCTAGAAGCAGCTAAGGATCTGGATTTCTGAATAACAAATTCAACACAAGGACCTTCCTAGGATATCATGAAATATCCTACAGAACTCTTTGGACAAAGTCACATAGGTTATTTTTCCATAGAAGTCCTTCAAAATGTAGGTATTTCTATATGGCCACAAGTACCCCTTACAGTGTAATGACTCCCTGAAAAGAAACACTTGTAATCCCCCTTCATTTTCCTTCTTTACCATAAAACTAAGTTAATAAATTAATGACTTGATGGAAAATCTACATTTTATTATAAAGTAGGCTTTATGTTAGATCATTTTGCCCAACTGTAGGATAATATAAGTGTTCTGAGAACATGGAAGGTAGGCTAAGCTAAGAAATGATATTTGGTAGGTTAAGTGCATTTTTCATTTAGGATATTTTCAATTTATCATGGTTTTATTGGGAAATAATCCCTTCATAAGTTGAGGAAGATCTGTATTGGATATACCATGCCTGGTTTGTCCCTAAACTTGTGACTGGGCACTTGAGATGTTTTCAGATTTTGGGTAGAATGCTATAACATCAATAAACATAAACTGCTATAAACATCTACTTATAAATATTTTATAGATATATCCTTTTGTTTTTCTTGGCTGTGGAGTAGCTGGATCATATGGCAAATAAATGCCGAATTTTTTTTTTTTTTACTTTATTTAAGCTTTATTTAAACATATGATGTAACCCCACCACCCTCACCCAACCCCTCTTCCCCCCACCCCCCTCAGTTTGTTTTATGACATTAAGAGTCTCTTTTGGTTTTTCTCCCTCCCGATCCCATCTTCTTTCATTTTTACTTTTCCTACCACCTTAACTCCCACCCCCGTTGCATCTCCACTTCCTCATATCAGGGAGATCATGTGGTAGTTGTCTTTCTCCAGTTGACTTATTTCGCTAAGCATAATACGCTCTAGTTCCATCCATGTCGTCGCAAATGGTAAGATTTCATTTCTTTTGATGGCTGCATAGTATTCCATCGTATATATATACCACTTCTTCTTTATCCATTCATCTGTTGATGGACATCTAGGTTCTTTCCATAACTTGGCTATTGTGGACATTGCTGCTATAAACATTCAGGTACACGTGCCCCTTTGGATCACTACGTTTGTATCTTTAGGATAGATACCCAGTAGTGCAATTGCTGGGTCATAAGGTAGCTCTATTTTCAATTTTTTGAGGAACCTCCATGCTGTTTTCCAGAGTGGTTGCACCAGCTTGCATTCCCACCAACAGTGTAGGAGGGTTCCCCTTTCTCCGCATCCTCGCCAGCATCTGTCATTTCCTGACTTGTTCATTTTAGCCATTCTGACTGGTGTGAGGTGGTATCTCATTGTGGTTTTGATTTGTATTTCCCTGATGCCCAGTGATGTGGAGCACTTTTTCATGTGTCTGTTGGCCATCTGGATGTCTTCTTTGCAGAAATGTCTGTTCATGTCCTCTGCCCATTTCTTGATTGGATTATTTGTTCTTTGGGTGTTGAGTTTGCTAAGCTCTTTGTAGATTTTAGATACTAGCCCTTTATCTGATATGTCATTTGCAAATATCTTTTCCCACTCTGTCAGTTGTCTTTTGGTTTTGTTGACTGTTTCCTTTGCTGTGCAAAAGCTTTTGATCTTGATGAAGTCCCAATAGTTCATTTTTTCCCTTGCTTCCCTTGCCTTTGGCGTTGTTCCTAGGAAGAAGTTGCTGCTGCTGAGGTCGAAGAGGTTGCTGCCTGTGTTCTCCTCAAGGATTTTGATGGATTCCTTTCTCACGTTGAGATCCTTCATCCATTTTGAGTCTATTTTCGTGTGTGGTGTAAGGAAATGGTCCAATTTCATTTTTCTGCATGTTAAATGCCGAATTTTTAAAGAAAATCCTAAACTATTTTCCAAAGTGGTTCAACATGGAAAACTGTCATACTATTTTTCTTTTTCTGTCATCTCTTTATTTGGATAAACCCATTCTCCAGTAGATTGTTCTTCTATTGTCTTAAGAACTGGATACAAAATCCCTGGTTCACAACTTCTTTCTACTTTTTTGTTTTGTTTTGTTTTGTTTTTATAACTGTTGATCCACTGCCCTACTATTTTGTGAGCTGCTTTGGAGATGTTTGACTCCAGTCTATTTTTAACTCTTTGTAAATCACTTGATATTTTTGATGAAAGGCCTTAAAAAAAACAAATTTCTAGATCTTAAAATCTAAAAGTTTCCTAGGGTATGTCTCAGAGCTGGCCATTCCTGGCTCATTCTCTCAGATACCTTCTGAACCCTTTCAGTATGTATATTCAGATCTTCATTTGTTAGAGGAATGTGTTCTTGGGTTACAAGTTTTAAATATTAGTTCTGCCCCACGATTTTGATGTCTTTGTCTACTCACTCTAATATCTGTGTCAGTTCTGTTTGGTTTTCAGTTAGTTTATTTTTCTCCTCATTATGGGTCAGATTTTCCTGCTTTTATCACATGCCCAATAATTTTTTACTGGCTAACAGCTGTCCGCCAGTCTGAGCTTATTGATAACCAATGTTGTTGTTGGACCAGTTCTTGTGGTTCTTATTGTGGCTGCAAAATAGCCTCAGCAAAAAAAGATGAGGAAATTTTGTAAAAGAAAAAAAAAAGGATTATTATATTTATTACAAGTCCTATAATTTACACAGAATAACATGATACATGAGACTGTAAGGGCCTATTTAGCCAAAACGGCTCCATTTCGGTTGAATAGCCATTGTGGTGTTTATGCAATAAAACTTAAACTGTCCCTGCCCCCCTTCCTCAAGGCGCCCACCGCTCCCCGAAGGGGACTTACTTAAAAACAAGTCCCTGAAACCAGTCCCAGGTAACAAAGCCCAAATAGAAGGGTGGGTCAGGCCTGGTGGAGGTATCCAATCAGTGGGGCGTGCATACTGTCTCCCTAGCTACCAAGGTGTGCGGACCCTGCCCTTTGGGCGCCAATTCTGACCAAGGTGATAGGGTAGTTCAAATGCCTACTATGGGGTAAATTGTAACTCAATTGGTCACTTATGTGTGACCTAGCCTGACTGTGCAGTTTTCTCTGTGTCATTGGCCACCTGTGCATGGCTAGGCCCAACCACATGGCCTTTGCCCTTAAAAGCCAGTCTGTAAGGCAGAGAGGGGTCGCCTCTTTGTAAGAGATGGCCCTGGCCAGTCAGTTTGATTCTTGATGCTTGGCGCGAAATAAAACTTTGCTTGACCTTCGCTTTGTATCAGTCTCGCTCCTTTGATTACGGACCCAACAAGACCACACAGAGAGACTGTAGGTAGAGGAGAGATTTGTGGGTTGGTATTTCTGTGTTTATTGGGGTCAAGGGTGGAGGCCTAGGGTTTCCCAGGCTCACTCTTTACTGGTGAATTTAAAACATTAGAGTGGGAATTAAAGTGCTGGAAGAGAAAAAACAATCAAATGTATTTACCTCGAAACCAAACAAGATCTCTAAAACAAAGTTGCCTAGGGAGAGAAAGAAGTGCCCTCCCCCCTGCTTTTCGTCTAGTCCTGTGGCTGGCACTGTTTATTCAAAATAGCCATCTTTGAAGAGAATGACCCCTAGAAGACTCGCTGCCTCTTTAATCTCAATTTAAATTAGGCACTTGCATTACAAAAAGAAAAGTCAACCATCGGGCTAAAACTACACCAGACATTAGAAATTTTACTTAGTTGGGTGCTGGATATTTTGCAATTTATGAATAATTTTGAGCCTTGTTCTGGGAAACAGTGAAATCACTGGGAAGCAGTTTGATGCTTTAAAATCTAAGACATTTTTAAAATTTTTGCTTCAATACTTCTTCCTAGAAAATTATCTAGTTTATGGAGGTTTCCTTACTTCTCAGATCTCAGTTCACCTGTAGTTATCTGATAAACTATTTACAATGTTCACATGTAAGGTAGTGTCTTGTATTATTCTAAATATTTTATATATGTAAGTTGCAAATTTACCCCAACTAATTTTGTTCATGTACCAGTTTCTCTTCTGGTTTCTACAGCTTTCAACAGTCAGAAAAAAGATGATGAATGAATATTTAAGACTAAATTTAAGATATAGAAGATGAACTTGTTTTGTAAGTTCCATGAAGTTTCAGCTACTGTCCTGGTTCTCTGGCCAGCACAGCTTGCTTCTCTAGAGGCAGTGTGGCAATGTCTAAAGGCAGGATTCATCTAATCTTATGGTTAACACAAGACATCTAGAATACTCCAGCATAGTTTTTGGCTTTCATCCCAAACCTTGGATTCACTTTAAAGTATACAGACTATTGAGTTCACTAGATTCTTACATACAGTTTATTCAGTAATAGAATGTATCTATATTATTCTAGCCATTCCATATATCTATAGTTCACTACTATTTTACCTATTTTTCTTCCATATCCTTATTAGATTTTTAGACAAATTTTGTTATTTTTTTAATTAATTTCACTATTTTTTTCAAAGAACCAGGTTTTAGATTTTTATTTCATTCTTCTTTTATTATACTTTTATTTTCAGATTCCTAAATTGTATTCTGTTTTATGAAGTCGTTTCTACTGTGTCTCTTTCTTGACCTTCCTACATTTAATGCTTATTTTTATTCTTTTTTTCCTGAAAAAAAAAAAACTTTTCTCACATCTCACAAAATTTTAAATATATACTAATACTATTCTGTTTTTCAAAAATAATTTTTGCTTTGGATTACAAAGCTGACACTTAAACAATTTTGCTTTTTATTATTTAAATTTGCAAAATTGGTTCCTTTATCTCTCTTAAATTTGTCTTTTAAGGTGCAAAATTAGTTTTAAGATTTAGTCTTTTTTTTTTTTTTTTTTTTTTTTCAATTTTTCTCATTAACTGACATGAATGACATCAAGATATTTTTTTGGTCTCCTAAAAGCCCTCATGGGTGACCTCTCCTTGATACCAATAACAGCCTACTTGAAATCTGTTCAAAGGTCTCTTTAGAGTTTAAGCTTAAGGCCTGGTTGATATAAATTTATGTCACTAGTTGAACAATGAATTAGATTAATTGGGAAGGATGCCAGAGCTATTGGCAGTCTTCAAGGAATTCTCTGTATATTTTTTTTCTTTTTTGCATTTGATGAAACTGCTATTCCTGTACATGGCTTTTCCCTTAGGCTACTCACTATGCCAGCAGCTGGCTGAACTACCTCCTCTTCCCATTACTTGCTCCATTAGGGTCAGGGCTCACAACCTCAGTCTTCCTGCCTTCTATCTCCACTATGCTATTCCTGTGACCTCAAAGTTCCTCGGACAATGTAGTTGATATCATTGTAAGGAAAGTGTATGTGATCTGCTGCTCCTGTGAACCATGGCTGAAGCTTGTCTCCATTCTTTGGCTACAAATTTGGAGATGTCAAGGGGTTTCTGAAACCTGTCTCCCCTTACTAACCAAGGATGCTAGTGTTTCTCAGGAAAGAAAGCTGTGTGAAAACCCTCAGCACAGTGTGTAATCTGGGCCATGTTTACCACGACCGCTTTTTTTCATGAATTTTCTTGGAACTAGGTGGTCACCTCCCTGTTTTCAGTATCGAACTGGCCATATCCTTATTATTATATCCTGGGAATTCTTCATCTCAGGGCATGGAACACATGTTGATACAAGTTACATATTTAAATCAAACCACAATTAATTTTGGAATTTTGTTAGTATTGGCAAACTGATGTCAAAGTATTACATAAATGGAAATTTTCTTGTATTAGTTCTCTATTTCTGCAATAAAAATTACTACAAACTGTCTTTGAAGATTTTGGTATGCTTAATTCCTAACCAGAGATTACTTTAAAGCTATTAATTTAAAACTTTTATTGTTCCTTATTTTTACACTAAGATTCTTTACATATCTCAACATTATTTTCTAGGAGAAGGATTTAATTAGGCAATGAAAATATTTGTGGTCACATTATTATTGGAATCTATTATTTTTCTAAAATTTTTAATTTTATATTATAATATACTGAATATTCACATGTATTTGGACTTATCTGAACTGGCTATGCTTTTTCTATTCTTTAATTTCTGTCTATGCCTATACCTTCTTCAAACTGATTTAATTATAGTACTTTATAATATGTTTTCATATCTAGGGGTTTCCACTCAATATACTTTTGTTTATTGTTATTCTTAATGGTTTTTTTTTCCGATGAATTTTGTTGCCATATATCACATTCCAAAAATTCCTTTCATATTTGAAGTCACTTTTACTTGATTGACTCATTTAGGAAATAATGTGATTTTTAAATGAATTAGTTAAGAATGGTTATTTTTGATCACTATTGTTTAATGGTATTTTGGATTTAGTAACTTAAAAGAGAAAATGATGAGAGGTATGTATATTTTTCCATCTTTTTCCAAATTTTATCACTTCCTGTAGATGACAAAATTCTATACCTAAAAAATTCCAGAAGATAATTAAGAAACTATTTAAAACAATAAATAGCCTAGAATAACCAGATAATATATAATAACATCAATATCAGACTGAAATACAAACACTCTTGCTAAAATAATAATGAGGGGAAGTTTCACAGGCAATGATCACCCTCGGTTTCTTAGACCTCATCGTCCAATTTTCTAATACAACCTAATTTTTTTGACAGGTAACCATCTCTCCTCAGATTCTAGGAGATCTATAATAATGAAACCAATCTAACTCCTCTGGGGAACTGGATATGAAAGCTATCTGATGCAGAGCTTCTAGAAAAGAATGTCTCCAAAGAAAGAGAAGTAGGTGGGCCTGGATAGAGGCTGCTTAACAGTGAGATTCCTCAAAACAAAAGAACCCTGAGATTAAAACCTTACTTTTTGGCAACTTCCTGTAAGCAAACCTGCTCAATTGTTACCCCAGAGGGAGATAGCTACATTTGCTTGAACAGCAAACAACCTGCCTTCTAGGAAATAAGATCTTTATTTTCCATGCTCTTTGTTATGCAAAAAGCCTTAAAGGGTAGTGAAGAACTACACGCTGTCTATCTCTTGTTTGCATAATAAGCGAAAACAGCTACTCCTGGAAAATTGTCTCCTAACATTATACGAAATAAGTTGTGGAAATATAATATATTTTATATATGATATCATAAGTATCATATATAAAAAGGGAGCTGATGAATTGATTTGGAGCCTGTCCAGAATAGCCATATTCCTCAAAAGACAGATTTGTATTTTTTTTTAAGATTTTTTTTTTAATTTTTATTTATTTGTTATAGAGAGAGGGAGCAAGCACAGGCAGACAGAGAGGCAGGCAGAGGCAGAGGCAGAGGGAGAAGCAGGCTCCCTGCCGAGCAAGGAGCCCGATGTGGGACTGGATCGCAGGACGCTGGGATCATGACCTGAGCAGAAGGCAGCCGCTTAACCAACTGAGCCACCCAGGTGTCCCGACAGATTTATATTTTAAAGATACTTGCTTAATTTTATCTTCAGAGGATCATTTAATTTTCTGAAAGCATAAATTATGTGTGCATCCTTCTAACCTTTTGTCTACTCCATGATCATAATTTGCATATGGTGTCCATCATATATGGCCAATTTATTAAAAAGTCTCTTCATTCAATGGCTCTGTTTACTTAACAGTTTGAATGCAGTATTCCATGATTTCAGGGAACTCCTAGCAACTGCTAATTAGTTTTTAGAAGGACTGTTGCACTTGCATTCACATGGGTGTGTCACTTAAAATTGTTTACAACTTTATGGATATAGACATAGTAGCTAATGGAAAGTGATGAGCTTTTGCATTTTTATGAGCACTAATACATTTGAACATGGACATAAAATCTTACTTTTACAAACAGCAACCCCAGGAAAAAAAGAAGAAAAATTACTTATCCTAATTTAGTAGCTCTGTACCCTGTAAATATGTTCTTAAAATCTTAAGGGCACTCATGGATTTGTTATTTCAATTACATTTTTAATGATACATACTATCTGAATTGACAAAGCTTTCCTGCTACATAAAACTAAATCAATTCACATAGGAATGTTGAGAACATAGATTTATTAGTATTGGAGTATACAATATGTAGGAACACACCACAGAAGAGAGATGTTTTCACTACTCAACAGTAGAAAATTCATATATTATGTAGGATATAATAATATATAATAGGAAAAGGCAATCATTCTGTTGAATGGCTTTGGTATCACCATAAAACACAGCAGCTTTGCATTTTCTTCCCCTCAAGTATGGTTTGGAGTCATGTCTAAATCATGGAAAGAAATAGCTAACTATTTATAAAATAAATGAAGTCCAACAGAATCACAAATGACTAATATTGCAAGCTGAAGGCATTTTTAATATAATACATTATAAGTTATAAATGATACACTTTAGAATTTAAATCCCCATAGAAATTAGGGAGTGTCAGCAATACAAAACCCCTTTTCTTCTTTTTAATCTATTTTATCTACCCTTGGTACAGGATTCATATAAGGAACATAGTGCGGTAGCAGAGTGTGAAGAACTTTTGTGAAAATTACCTCCAACCCAATATCAAATATCAGATCAGAAAGTTTAAAATATTGCGTGAAAATAAAAAAGTTTAGGGTTGAGGAGAAATGTCTGTCTTAACAACAATAGTTCTCAAACCTGACTGCCTAATAGAATACTCTGGGGAACTCTAAAAAACGGCTGATTTTCAAGAATCCTGCTGGACCAATTAAATATCAATTTCTGGGGTAGAGAAGGAAGGCCAGTGGCCAGGTTTGGGGTGGTCTATAAGCTCTTCCAGGTGTTTATATTATTCAGAAAGGATTAAGGATCAACCAATCAGGGTCTCTTGATTCTTAACACCTGGGTGTTTTGTTAAACTAATTACATATAACTAATACTGATTCAAAGCAGTCTAGTAATGATATTTGCATTACTAACTGGAGTTAGATCCTTCTACACCATTCTGTGGATGTGATGTTTTTCCTCAAATATTTATTTTTATTTGAACATATAATGTAACCCTACCACCCTCTCCCAACACCCCTCCCCCTGACCCCCCTCAGTTTATTTTATGACATTAAGAGTCTCTTTTGGTTTGTCTCCCTCCCTCCTCAAATATTTTAA